>AYEL01060409.1:0-12616 GCA_000484575.1 Olivierus martensii | reverse complement strand
AAAATTTGCATACAGAAAGGAAATCTCTCAACTGCGCTGGCCCAGAGGGCTTACGAAAAAGACGTCAACATCCTGTGGAAGGAGGCAAAAGTATTTAAGAGAGTAAAAGATGATAAAGAGCTTTTTACGTCAGAAAAAATAGAAATCTTGAAAGCTAATCGTTATGAAAACGTTATTAATATACAGCAGGTGGATTCTATATCTACGGCGTGGAAGTATGCCATCAAAAAGAATACAGAGAATAACCAAAGAAGAATTACAAATTAACGTAAACATCGGAAGGTTACAATGCTAATGACTATAGCTGTCGGACTCTCACTATTGTTCGGTGGTGTAGCCTAACCCACGAATAGATCTTGGACTATTTATTTCTCATTATTTTTATTTTATTATCTCTTACTATTCATTAATTATTTATTTCTTATATTATATGTATAATATTCATTTATAATATTGATACTGCTAATATACATTTTTGTTTAGCTTATTTTTCAAATTTTACTGTTATATTCTAAAAAATATTCTGTTTTTTAAAAACCTGTTCCAATTTAGAATAAGTATAATTGTAACTGAAGATGGCATTAAGAAATGCTGAAAACGTTTTTACAGTTTTCTAAATAAAAGCTTTTTTCCTTTTGTACTGCTAGTAGTGCTGACTGTGATAGAACTCTATATAATTTTATTGACAATAAAAAATATTTTTATTTTTTCTTTTAATTTTCACCATAATTTTGCTATTTTATCCAAATACATATACACTGTATTATTTACAGTATGTTTTCATATTTTGAAAGTTGCAGCACCCTCACGATTTTAAGTCACAAGCCACTACTGGTTACAAGTCCAAACATCTTGGTTTTATAACATTTCAGCTCATGTTACTTGATTTATTTTTGTTTTATATATTGTTTGTTGATTTTAAGTATCATATTACTGGTACTATTATGATATTGTTCCATGCAGCATTGTATCATTTTCAATCAGTTGCATATTGATACTGCTAATATACATTTTTGTTTAGCTTATTTTTCAAATTTTACTGTTATATTCTAAAAAATATTCTGTTTTTTAAAAACCTGTTCCAATTTAGAATAAGTATAATTGTAACTGAAGATGGCATTAAGAAATGCTGAAAACGTTTTTACAGTTTTCTATATAAAAGCTTTTTTCCTTTTGTACTGCTAGTAGTGCTGACTGTGATAGAACTCTATATAATTTTATTGACAATAAAAAATATTTTTATTTTTTCTTTTAATTTTCACCATAATTTTGCTATTTTATCCAAATACATATACACTGTATTATTTACAGTATGTTTTCATATTTTGAAAGTTGCAGCACCCTCACGATTTTAAGTCACAAGCCACTACTGGTTACAAGTCCAAACATCTTGGTTTTATAACATTTCAGCTCATGTTACTTGATTTATTTTTGTTTTATATATTGTTTGTTGATTTTAAGTATCATATTACTGGTACTATTATGATATTGTTCCATGCAGCATTGTATCATTTTCAATCAGGGAACAATATGGTGCCATAATGTTGTATAGGTGCAATCATTTTAATCACTTAGGTTCAATTTTTAACTTATGTAAAATCCAACCTACATAAGGTTACAAAAAATGTAACCCTTACATAAGTCGAGGAATGACTGTATTGGATTTCTTCCATATATGAATTTTTATCAATCATGTGGAATAAATAACTATATAATATACTCTTTAAAAAAATAAATGTTGTAAGATATCTGGATCATTATGTAAAAATAATTTATAATAGTTTTATACATTATTATAATTTATTATTTATATAGAACTTATGATTATTATTATACAGTATATACAGGGTGATTCAAACAGGTTGTGCCAAAATTTGTAAGCTTGTAGAGGATAAAATTCTGACTATAAAAGTCTAGTCACATTTTTTTGATTTGAGGCTCCGTTTAAAAGATATAACGTGTAAAATTTTTGTGACCATTTCTAGTTCAGTCAAAAACTATTTTTAAAATGTGCTTATTTGTATTTTTAAAATCATCTATAAATTTTAACTACTTAAAAACTATCCTAAAAAAATTTAGAGCATCGAAAACAGATTGTTTATTAAATTAATGACCGATTATTTAAATGAAATATAATTGCTTTACGAAGGTAGCATTCATTTTCAAACATTATCATTTTTGAACATTAAACTGCCATGTTCAAAAATGAATGCTACATTTGTAAAACAATTACATTTCATTTAAATAATTGGTCGTTAATTTAATAAACAAACTGTTCTCAATGTTCTAAATTTTTTATGATAGTTTTTAAATAGTTAAAATTTATAGATGATTTTAAAAATACAAATAAGCATATTTTAAAAATAGTTTTTGACTGAACTAGAAATGATGTCACAAAACTTTTACACATTATATCTTTTAAATGGAGCCTCAAATCAAAAAATGTGACTAGACTTTTATATTCAGAATTTTAACCTCTACAAGCTTACAAATTTTGGCACAACCTTTTTGAATTACTCTGTATATTATATTATATATATAAATTTATTTTTATTATAGGAGTATTTAAATACATTGAATTCTAAAGAAGCAAAGAAAATAATAATAACTTATAAAGAACTTGGTTTATTATTGATTCAATATGAAATGATTCATCATCTTATTTGGCAAAATTCTGTTACTTCTACTTTAAAAGGTAATTAATTAAAAATTGAAAAATAATAGATAATTATTAAGAAATAAAATTTTTCCACCAGTTACGAAGTTATTATACTTGTAGGTTAATTTTTAGTAAAATTGATGTATTTATTGTGAATATGTTTATTTTTCAAATTATAATAAAAAAAGAAAAAACCAAAGTAAATAATTAAAAAAATTGTTCATTACAAAAAATCCCATATCCTATATAGATATACTAATTGAATAATGTACTAATTGTACATAATGTACTAATTGAAATTAAAAAATCTGTGCATTAAAAGTAAATATGTTAAATGAATATAATAATTACATTATAACTACTTAGACTGTTTTAGACAAAAAGTTGCCATTGGAGAGTTAAGCTTAATTAGTAAAGAATCCATGAAAAAATCAAATATTTCCTAACCACTTTGGGAAACAACATCATTTTATTTCTATTTTATTTTTATTTTTATTATTATTAATTTTCAATATTAATATTTCACATTTCTTTGAATTAATAGTCAAAAAAATGCATAGAAAGTTGAAACTGCCATCTTTGTTCATGACATAATGCTATTGTATTATAAGAAAGGGGGTTTTACACAGCCCTAGCACTGCATCAGTGTCTATTGTGCATCCCCAATAGACTCATCCCATTAGAAGTCCTGTCCAGTGACAGATTAAGTGGTAAGCGGACTAAGCGTCCGCATAGGGCCCTGGAATACCAAAGGGCCTGGAAGTCTTAAAATGTCTTTTCATTAGGGTTCAAGGAAAATTACATTTTTTGTATATATCAAATAATTATATTTTGTTGTCCAAATATCATAATAATAACATTGATGTTTGTACTTTTGAAGATGAATTTGACCATTTTTTAATATTTCTAAAAGAAAATGAGGATACGATAAAAACTGCATCAGACATCTATCAAGCTGCCAAAGAAATGTCTGGTACATTTCCGAATGTTGAAATATTATTGAAAATTTTTTTAACAATTTCCCTTACTTAATGCATCAGGAGAAAGATCATTTTCTGTTTTAAAGAGCGTAAAAAATTATTTAAGGAATTCTATGGGAGAAGAAAGATTAAATAATATGGCCATTATGTATATAGAACAAGAAATTTTAAACTGAATTGACACTGCCAAAATAATTGACAAATTTGCAAGAAATATAGCAAGACAAATTTATGTAAAAAATATTTTTTTTGATAAATTTATTTAATGTGTTATGGTATGAAATTTTTGATTACTTTTCTTTTTTTTGTTAATGAAAATTTTCTTGAAACTTTTTCTTCTAACTTGAGTTTGAGGGCCCTGAAATTTTTACTACTTGGGGTCCCCACTTGACTCGATCCGCCACTGGTCCTATCTTGATCATGAAAGACAGTATCTTCTTCAATGGGACTGTAAAAAGATCTTGTAGTGCACTAGATCTTCTTGGATTGCATCTTCTAGTGCAGGAAAATGTAACCCAAGAATATCAACCTGATCTTCTTGGGTTACATTTTCCTGCACTAGAAGATCCATACCTTAGTCCTGAAAGGGCCACACATTCATACAAAATGGAAAGAGTAATTTCATTTCCTCCTTGATATCATCTACAATAATCCCAGTTAAGTGAAGATGCCTTCTAAAATGACAGTTTCATATAAGAAACCCTGTAATAATCCTAACTTCATTTTTATGCAATGCAAGTAACTCTTTAATTCTTTGTAAAGAAGGACCTAAAATAATAGTTTTTGCTTGCCTTAGACTAAAGTAACTCTTTAATTCTTTGTAAAGAAGGACCTAAAATAATAGTTTTTGCTTGCCTTAGTCCAGGAATAAACAGACCTCCAGTAGATGAAATTCTGGACTGCCAACCAGTCCCTGACAATCTACCAAAATGCATCATATTTGATGCCCAGGGCAAGTTCAGGTGCAATAAAGGGACAAGAAGTTCCTTGCTTGGGCAGCCAATCAGAAACCTCAAAACACACTTATGTTAATAAGGTTTGAATTGATAAGTCGTTGCCATGATGACTGAGTATTCCTACTGTTTTTGTAAAGTGTTTGGTTTAGAATGTTGTACCTGATCAAGGCGTTATTGCTGAAAACGTTAGTCAAATTTTCGCTAATAAAGTTTGCTTTCTTTACTGCTAATGGTGCTGAATTTTTCTTGCATAATTTCTTTTTATTTTTATCAATTGTAGTATGAAGATGAAAATTTATTCAAATTTTATTGTAAATTTAGGATAAAAATATCTTGAAAGCCTAATTATAAGGCAAAATTTATTTAAAATATCAGTAGCACAGAAATCAAAATCGTTTATATTTTTAACTTCTGAAATAAAAATCTATGTTAATATTGGAAGTCTTCACCATATTATTTATGGCTCTAATTTTCTAAGTACAGTGAAACCCCGATTTTTAAACTTTTCGGGGACCAGCCCGAAAAGTCAAACGAGCCGGGAAAACGCATGAAACCGGAAACTCTGATGACGTCATAATAAAAAAGTTATATAATTAAAACGTAGGAAGAGGGAAAGTTTTACATTGCATGTATAGGAAAATGCTCGGACTTCCGAAAATAGACGTTTAAAGCGGGAAAGTCGTACGATACGGGAACGCACGAGCGGGGTTTCACTGTATTTGATAGATTTACAATACATTTTTTTTTTCCTGGTATTGTTTGAATTCTACATATTATAAAATAATATTTTAAATTATGACTAGCATTTATTTAAAACCAATTTTATTCATTTAAAGAAATTAATGCAACCAATTTTATTCATTTAAAGAAATTAATGCAATCAAATTTCTTCAAATAATAAATATTACTTTGCAAATAACCTGCAGTACAAAATTTCTATTGCTTATTAAATTCTAAAATAAGGTATAATTACATTATTTATATGTATTTTTTTGCAGAGTGAAATTTTTAATAAATCTTCATTACCTGTATTATTATTATTATTATTATTATTATTATTATAAAATTCTTTGCAGGAATTGGAAAAATTGTACTTAACTTGTAATATCGCTTTCAACATTTTTACACTCGGCTGTGTTTTTCTTTTAATTTGAATTTTAAATTGGTTATTTCTGGAACAACCTCCATAATAGTATTTTTATCATCTTCAATACTTGTCACATATAAGTAGAAACATTTATTGCCAGTTAATAACAATAGTGTCATTTAGGATGAAGTAGAAGAAATAACAACTTTCTGCCATTGCAAAAATGTAAAAAACATTACGTGTCCAATTTGGGATAGTTTACATTGAGGAATAAACAACTCAATTCAAGGACATCTGATCACTTTATCTTAAGAGCACATTATAATTTATTAACAGAAACATTTCTGACTATGCCAGTGAGTCAACCCCAGCTGTAAAGTACATACAGAAAGAGAAAAGAAACAATCTGCAAATATAAATTTACAGATGTATGACATTGCAACCATTGCCCAATCCCATACACTAAATAAAAACAGTTACACAATCCAATAATAATAATATTACTAAAAATTAACAATCTACTGCAATATACTAAATTAATAAAGGAGAAATAATAATAATACATTAATGCATATGAAAGTGTTGGGTACAATATCATCAACTTGCCATACGAAGCATCAAAAGCTGTACAAAGTACAAAAAGTTACAATAAAAACATTTCCATTTACAAACCACACCATTGCTAAGCCAAAGAAAGGCAATGAGGATTGTATGCTGGATATGAGGAGATAATACAGATGCTGAATTGAAGCATTTCTATTATCTTTACATTACTACTTCCATTACCACTCCTTATGATCTTAGCTTTTCCAAATCTATTTCTACATTATGTTTATATGTTCTTTTGCCAGTGCAGTATTTAAAGAACCTTTCCTTATATCATTTTAATGTTCTTTATTACATACTTTTAAGCATTTTCCAGCCAATTCTATATATAATTCTGTTTCAAATTCTTATTTTCTAAAGGTATACTTTACACCCCCAATCTACTTCCCACATTGATGTTTGATTTATTACATACTTTTAAGCATTTTCCAGCCAATTCTATATATAATTCTGTTTCAAATTCATATTTTCTAAAGGTATACTTTACACTCCCAATCTACTTCCCACATTGATGTTTGGTTTGTTGTTGCATAATAAATTAAAAATTATATTTTTCCTTTTAAATACTAAATTTTTATTAATGACTTTTTCAATATATCTACTATTTAGACCAGCGGACCAGCAACATCTTAATTTTTAAGATGTTTTCTATCATCAATCGGTCCGTGATTGATTGGTCAATCTTTTGTTTATTCCTCCTTAAAAATTTTAATTAAAACTGAAAACATAATTTATTTATCATTATTTTGCATTATTTTTTAGTTCTCTCTAAGTTTATTGCTATTGTTTATGTTTCGTTAAAACTGTCAAATCAATAATTTTCTTATCTGGAGGTATACACATGAAAAGTTTCCAATATTAACTGATATTGCACAAAAAAATTCTGTCAAAGAATCTACTCTTTTTCATATGAACACATAAAAAATCAAGAAACCAAATTACAAATGATCATTTGGATGATTGTTTGAGATTGGCCACTTCTTCATATCAACCTGATTATGAAAATATTGTGAGCTCCAAAAAATGCCAAATTTCACATTAACTTTTTTTTTTTCAATCAACTAGCATTTCCTGTAACTTAAGAGTTTATGATCAGTCTGTTATTTTTTCTAATTTTAGTTTTCCAAAATAGAGAAATAAAGTTAGTTTTCCAAAATAGAGAAATAAATATTTTATTCCAATATATTTGTTGTATCAAAATAATTAAAACTAATAAATAAATTTTTAAATGCACAAACTTTTTAGTTTCTTTAAAGTTTTTAGGGCTGGGAGAGTGGCTTCTCCAAAGTGAGTGAACACATTTAACTGCATAGTTGTATGTAATCAGATATCAGACTGGGGAACATGATTTATATAAGAGAATAGATCACCAATTAACTTAGTATAGAAAAGCAGCTTGCATAGTAAAAAAGGTTGAACACTGCACTGATCTAGATCAACTCCAGTAAAGCAATCTTTTTAAAATAATGCTTTTCTTGAATCTGAAAATTTCATACTTTAGGAATATCCAAACTTCTTTCCACTTTATTAATTATAGTCAATAATATTTTATATAAAAAGCAGTGTTTTAGACCTTGTTTTATAAGTAAATATGATTCCTGTTGTTATTTAAATTTAGTAGAATAACATGTAAACACACATCTAAATAATGTCATAAATCTGTATGTTTACAAGTATACACAAAAACTGCACTATATTGCAGAAAATACTTTATTTTGACAAACGTTTTCAACTCTCCTTTGGGGTCATCATCAGGTTTAAGAGCAATAGAACGAGAAAATACTTTATTTTGACAAACGTTTTCAACCCTCCTTTGGGGTCATCATCAGGTTTAAGAGCAATAGAACGAGGGACGTAATATAATTTTAATTATAAAAAAAATTGTCGAAAAAATAATTTAATTTTTTTAATTATTGATTTTTTTTAATTTGCAATGATTAGTCATTCATGAAAATTTGCTCTATTTAAAAAATATATCTAATGCTTCAAATTCAAAATAAATATTTTTTTCTGATTTGAAATAACAGCATTTTAATAAAAAAAAGATCATATTTTTTATCTTCTGTACTGTTAAATGCATAATTTTTTAATTATTAATAGAAATATTAGGTATATCAAAGAACATTATATTAATCACTTAATGCATTTATGTATTACTATAATAGTTTCTAGTTTATAGATTGTAAGGCAAATGTAATAGTTTCTTAGATATAAAGCTAACATTTTATGCAGATTTCATACAATTCTTAACAATGTTTTACAGTTTTAGCTTATGTAATTTTTAATAGAAAAACAAAATAATTACCAGGTCAGATGATGATCAAATTTTGATTAAGCAATATTAATTCTCCTTTTTTATTAATTATTTTTCACACACTATTATTTTTTTATTCAAAAATAACAAAAATCTTGGTGACACGTTATTTAAAATCATATAATCTCACTGTGAATGAATAATAAAATTTTCATGATAAAAAATGTGAAAATTAGTTTTTCTAAAACAGTCAAATAATGTTGCTAATTTAAGTTTAACTGAAAGCAAATTATTTAAATGGTCATTCAATTATTGTTTGAAATGAGAGATTATTCAATTAAGAGTTTTTATAATGACACTTTAAACTGACAATCATCTAAATTGGTCAAGCAGCTATTTTTATAGTTATGATAGGTAGAGTAGTAACTGCTTCTTCTTAGTCTATTTTTAGTAAATTAACACTAGCAATTACTAGCAGTTAAGAACAATTTATTTAAGAGTAAAAATAACGAAAGACCAGCCCACGATCTTTCCCCAGCATGGAAATATACTATCAAAAAATAAATCATCCTAGACCACCAGCCCGGCTTAGTGATGCAACAGTTTAGGTCAGGGATGCACAAACTGCGGCCCACGGGCTGCATGTGACCTTCTGTTGATTTGTTGGTGGCCCGCTTCACTTGTGTTATTTTAACAAGTTATGCAATCAATGAAATATTATTTGTAGTTTTGAATAAATTATGTTTACAGTGGTTTGATGATAATGTTTTTAAAAAATATGAAAAAATTTTAATCATATTTGTAATAATAAACATTTTTTTTTATTTTTACTGTATTTGTGTATGTGAAATAGGTAATTTTAAAAAATTGTACACTCACGCAAGATAGCACTGCTGCTTAACTAATGAAAATTTAGAATTAATTTGTGTGTTTGACTACTACAAATATCGAACCCAACATGAAAAAATAGTGTTAAATCAATGCAATACCACATATCCTATTAAAAAATCTTTGTTTAATTTTGATTATGTTTCTTTGTAACATGTAATTAAATAAACATGATATGATATATAACTTCAGTTTTTTTTTGGTGGCCCTTTTATATGTCACAGTGAATCTGTACGGTCCTTGGTCTTAACAAGTCTGTGCACCCCTGGTTTAGGCTTAGCACTTCTGACTTTTAGTTGTAATTTTGGACATATATATAATAAAATAAAGATTAATAATATGTTATAATTTTAAACATACCCTAATACTCATTATATCTATCTACTCATTATATTATATCTATTATCTAGATAATAATTTTTTGTTGCTATAGTGACTAATATTGTTCTGGTATTTAAATTTTTATTGTTCCAATTCCTGTAATCTGAAGATAGCAAATAGCATCTGTTACTCTTAAATAAATTGTTCTTAACTGCTAGTTTTTGTCTTAATTTACTAAAAATAGGTATAATAGTTTTTGAATTTTTTAGAAGGAAAATATGCAACAATATGCATTATAAATCCACAATTTTCTGGTTTAAAAAATTCTTGCTTAGAATTAAAAAAAAAACAAATGACTATTATTTATAAATTTGATCATATTAAAAAACTGTCAGATTTTAGTTAAAAATAATCATGATATAAAAAATATTCCTATCATCATCAAAGCTGTATAAACAAACATTTCCAATAACTTATTTTTATTATTTCAAGATATTTTAGTAATTACCAAATTATTGCTTTCCATACCTATGTACTCCTATAGAATTTTTATCAGCTTATTTTTATGAAGGCATTACTATAATTATCATATTTTTCCTATTATATAATTAAATATTTTTTAGCATTAATGTGATATTTACATATATAATTTACATGTTTTATTCAATTTAATTTGTAATTCAAGATCATATCTTGAATTTAATCCTTTTTTTAACCTTAATTAATTTAAATTGAATTGAGTGATGATTTAATTGAAGTATCAAATAAATTGAATTATTAAAATAAAAATAAAACTATTTCATCTAGTAAATTTACCAAAATTGAGAATATCAGTTGTTCATCATGTTTTAAAATATCATTAATTTTTTTTAAATAAATAACATCATTATGTTTTTTTACTGAAAATCATTTACTAAAGAAACAAAATATAGTAAGTATTCCAAATAAATAATTTTTTAATAATGACTAGAAATGTTTATGTTAAATAAAACCAAGTCAGAAGTTTTTATTCACAACTTCTATATCAAATGCACATATACATAAGAAAATAACAGTTTAAAAAATTGAAAATTGTTAATTTTTATAAAACAGCTTACACATGCTGCATTAGGATGAAGATAATTCATTATGACATCTAATCTACCAGCTAAAGGGTTTAAAGTAAATAGATTCTATTTACTTTAAACTTATATCATTAAACAGCTGAATACATAAATGAAAGTTGAATTCTGAATGACAGTTTTCAATAATACCTATAAAATTTTAAAATAGCTTCCATTTCCAAAATTTTCTTAATGCAAACAAATTATTGTTTGCATTAAGAAAATTTCAGTTAAAAAATACTCAATATACAACTTTAAGAATATAACTTCTATGAAAAGTAAACAGATTTTGTTTTGTAATTTAAAAATATAGTAAAATAATATTTTCACATACATGTATAGATTATGGAGGCTTATAAATCTTTATTTTTTAAAATATTATTGAACTTCAAAAAAATTATCAATTTTTTAAATAAGAAAATTGATTAACTTTAATTATTAAGATAAATTCTGACACAAGATTTAATTCTTTTATTTTATAATTTTAATTATGAAAAAAATTTGTTTAATAATTAATTTATTGAAAAGCAGCTAATATATAAAAAATATCCTATTCTCTCAGTATTTGGCTTATCTGTTATGATTAAAAAAAAGCAATTAGATGTAGTAAGTATTGTTAAAATTGTTAGTTGAGTAAGTAGACAAAAATCTCAATAATTTCAACAATATTTGTTTATAGTGAATGCATAAGTGACAAATTTCTTACAGAATTATAATAAATAATATAAATAAATTGTAAACAATAATTCTATCATTGTTAAATGATTTGTGCAAATATATTATTTTTACAAGATATGATACGAGTTTAAATATAGTAGGGAAAGATTTAGAAAAACAGTCATAATTTATTTATATAACTTTTATAACAAAACTCCTTCGATGGCGTTTCCACCTTGTCGTGGTGAGTGAGCTTGCATGTTCCAATGATCCTGAGAGCTATACCGGCAGTAGCTTTGCTACTGGTAGTCTCCCATGCTGGACAGATGAAGTAAGGGGCCAGACTAAGAGGACACCCTACCCAAACTAAGGTGTAAGGTATCGTGCTGACAGTTGAGTGACACTTGGGTAGTAAAAGATGTAGTGTCGTTAACAATCCCTTCAGAACACCTGGCGAAACTCTGTCGTAGTTAGCCTTCCGCCTGTATTGGGGGATAACTGGGCGGTGACCTTTTTATGTTTCCCCCAGTTTGAATTTTGCCATGGATGACAAAATTATTGATAATATTTCTTCTGGGGAGGCTGCTCCTCTTCTCCATCATGGGGGTGGTGTTCCTGGCACCTCGTCTGAAATCGCTGCGGTCACTAGTGTGCCTCAGGGTGGTGGGGAGGTCGGGCAGTCTATCCGAAAAAGTTCCTTTAAAGAGTCCCTGCAGGTACTGGTCATACTGCCATCAGGCAACTTAGGAGAACCAACCCTGCAAAAGTCCCCATAAGACATTATCTTCACAAATCTGGATACCTCAGGTATATTCTCAATTCCTTGACAGTACCGTTTCCAAGAAGATTTTTTAGCCTTTCTAATGGCCTTATTATAACCAGTGAGAGCGCTCCTATACACATCCCAATCACCAGTCCTTTTAGCTTTATTAAAAAGCCACCTAACATTACATCTAAGACTGCCCAGTCGTTCATTCCACCAAGGAACTCGCCTTGATGAGCGAGCAGTCCTGACAGGACAATTTTGATGGTAGGATAAGAGAATTGCCTGTTGAATCTGGTCAACAGTCATCTCTAAATCCACCACCGAGCAAAATCTGCTCTG
>AYEL01060408.1:0-24417 GCA_000484575.1 Olivierus martensii | reverse complement strand
TGGCATGTATCTGGCGATCCTTCTTTGTCGGATCACAGATATATTTGCTTTAATTTACAGGGTATGGCACCTAGTCAGGTTACATATAGAGACCCTCGGAGGACTAATTGGGCTTCCTTTAGAGAAGACCTTAAATTTAACTTGGGAGGTGTTCAGAGCAGGTTTTGCTCGGTGGTGGATTTAGAGATGACTGTTGACCAGATTCAACAGGCAATTCTCTTATCCTACCATCAAAATTGTCCTGTCAGGACTGCTCGCTCATCAAGGCGAGTTCCTTGGTGGAATGAACGACTGGGCAGTCTTAGATGTAATGTTAGGTGGCTTTTTAATAAAGCTAAAAGGACTGGTGATTGGGATGTGTATAGGAGCGCTCTCACTGGTTATAATAAGGCCATTAGAAAGGCTAAAAAATCTTCTTGGAAACGGTACTGTCAAGGAATTGAGAATATACCTGAGGTATCCAGATTTGTGAAGATAATGTCTTATGGGGACTTTTGCAGGGTTGGTTCTCCTAAGTTGCCTGATGGCAGTATGACCAGTACCTGCAGGGACTCTTTAAAGGAACTTTTTCGGGTACATTTTCCTGGGTCTACCTTGATTGAGGATCCATCCTACTTGCGGGTGCAGTCTGACCTTGATGGTAATATATTATTTATTATAATTCTGTAAGAAATTTGTCACTTATGCATTCACTATAAACAAATATTGTTGAAATTATTGAGATTTTTGGCTACTTACTCAACTAACAATTTTAACAATACTTACTACATCTAATTGCTTTTTTTCAATCATAACAGATAAGCCAAATACTGAGAGAATAGGATATTTTTTATATATTAGCTGCTTTTCAATAAATTAATTATTAAACAAATTTTTTTCATAATTAAAATTATAAAATAAAAGAATTAAATCTTGTGTCAGAATTTATCTTAATAATTAAAGTTAATCAATTTTCTTATTTAAAAAATTGATAATTTTTTTGAAGTTCAATAATATTTTAAAAAATAAAGATTTATAAGCCTCCATAATCTATACATGTATGTGAAAATATTATTTTACTATATTTTTAAATTACAAAACAAAATCTGTTTACTTTTCATAGAAGTTATATTCTTAAAGTTGTATATTGAGTATTTTTTAACTGAAATTTTCTTAATGCAAACAATAATTTGTTTGCATTAAGAAAATTTTGGAAATGGAAGCTATTTTAAAATTTTATAGGAAATATATAAAAACTGGATATATAAAATTTTTTTTTAAATTTGTTTTTGAGATTAAATTTTATGTGGAATAATAGTCATGTATATATTTCTGATTACCAAAAAAAAAATCAGGTGTTAATTGTATGCATCTTTGTTAGTTGGGAATTGATTTTAAATTTAGAAAAATTTATATCAAATGGATTTAGACAGATTTATAAAAATAGTACATTATTGTTCCATAATCTACTGAGTAAAAATTTAAAAAAATAAATAAATAAACCTTTGAAAATTGTTTTTGATATTTCCAAATTTGCTAGATTCTATTGTACGAATAATCAAAATTTTATTAGAATTTTTCAATTGTAAACAATTTTGCATCTTGATCAGGTATACAATGCTAACAGAAATATTGTTCATTAAGCTGCCAAACAAGTTATATAATTCTAAAATTCAGGAGTAAATTCTGAATGGGTGTATTCCAATTTTATTTTAAATGAAATTCATTTGAATTAAGAAAGTTAGATTTTAAAATTCATATTTTCAATAATTTTTAGTATAAGTTAAAATACACACCATCGAACTAAATATATATTCAAATTTTTAATCACAATGTAGTTATATAGTCTTAAACTGAAAACAATTTCACATTAACAATAAAGAGAAAACATTGTCCATATGTACATTAATCACAACTAATACGTGAAATACATGAGGAAATATGTTTTGATTTGGCCTGACTCTTTCCAGCTACAACACCTGCTGCTTAGAGTTACAGATGAAGAAGGCCATAGTTAGTATTAATAGTGATTAATAAATATATCTACCTATATATTATATCTGTAATGTTTCAGGTATTTTGTAGTTTATAGTACTGTATTTGAAGCAGTGGAAAAATGTTAGGAAAAAAATAAAATGTGAAATTTTCTTACCTTACCTTTTTTTTTTTTTACAGAATTTAGTTTTTTTTTTTTTTTTTTTTTTTTTTTTTTTTTTTTTTTTTTTTACAGAATTTAGTAATTTTTAGAAATTTTATTTTAAATGATTAGTTTAACTTGTTGTTTTTTAATTAGAAATAGTTTTCTCAAATATATAAAAACAATGTATATATGTTTGCTTATAACTTGAGAACAGCTTATGGGATTAAACAAATACATTGTAGAATTCATAATGAACACTAACTTAATGAATAATGTAAAACTTCTTACTTTAGATATTAAATAAAAGCAAACAATAAGTCAAATAAGTAAGATAGCCGAAAACGTTTTTGAATGAACAATTTATCTTACTTATTTGGATTATTGTTTGCTTTTATTGAACACTAACTTATTGTTGCTTTTTAAAACAATAAGTTACTGTTCACATCAATCAGTTTTGTCTCTTTTGTATAATTAAAATTAAACAAAAGAGACAGAAAAACATTGTGGTTGAACAGTTCGTTTAAAAATAATATCCAAACCTTCACACTCATACCTATCTAAGTCTATTTGGGCCTTTCAAATTTTTGTAATTTAAAAAGAACGATACATCCATATGATTGTTATAAATTTTTAATTTTATTACCATTTCAGACTGATGAAGTCACACTTAGTGACAAAAATTCATTTCCATATATTATTTAAGTCAAGTGCCAAAAGAATACCTAAACTGTTTCAACCACAGTATTTTTCATTTCTTTTATTTGATTAGAATGATAACAATGTTCATTACTAATTCTATTATTATCTCTTCATATTTAAATCCTACAAATTTATATATCATTGAATTTTATGTTCTTTTGCATAAATATTTTAAACTTGATTCCATTACAATTTACTTTATTTCAATTACTGATTCACTAACTTGACTAATTAATCAACAATAAATCGACTTTTTTATATTATTGTCTCAATACAGTACTGAGTCAAATCACTAATAAAATATGTCTTACTTATATTACATCATTAATTATTAAGATGCTATATATAATGTTTAAAAGTTTTTTTTATGCCAATTAAGAAAAACAATATGAATCATATACAATAAATTAACTGAATTTAGATATTGTCCCTTTGGTTAAATACAAAATAATACTATGTATAATTTTATCACAATACTAATTAATCAGAGAAATTTTATATAATTATATTACAAAATAATTTATCAAATTATAATTAAAAATCAGTTTTGATAATTTAAAAAGACGAATATAGAACAGTTTTCTATCAAGGCTTTGTATATAGAAAGCCTTAGTAGAAAGCAAATATATTTATTTGTCTTTAATATTTACAAATGTTATAATTTTGGCGGAATAATTTTCAATGTGCATGTTGACTTTCCATCTTTGTTGGTGAATATATCCTCGTATATGTTAAGATTTGTTTGCCCACACCATGAATCCACAATCAGGAGAAAATCGTTATTCTGGACATAAGGTAGCATTGTTGATCTCAAAAAGGAAGAGAACAATTTGCTGGTCAACTTACCGGACTTTGAACACACCACGACAACATTGCCATAATCCTGTGTTAAATTGTTCACCCTCTGTTGCACAACAGGACCAAACTTTCCGGCCGGTTCCTGAAAGCACAAGAAAACACTAGGTAGCAGTTTTCCAGACATTGTCATAGCATATTGGGCTGTATATGTGTGAGATATTTTTGATATATCTTTTCACTCAATAACAACTGTCTTCTCTCCAATTGTGGTCAGGGTGCGGTCGAATGCAGACTGGTATTGGCACCCAGTCTGGTCTGTATTAATTATAAAATCCCAAGAAAATTGTGAAATGTGACAGCATATCATTTTTCTGAATTTTTCGGCAGCTTCTAATGTTTCCTCTAGTGATGCAGTATCTTTTCTAGAGACGTATTTTGTAACTTTCCTTTGCTGAATTCGGTGCCTTTGTTTAAATACCTCTACCCAAGTTGACGATGCCTTGAATTGAAATGTTTCACTTTGGAATTGGCTCGCTGCTGCTAATGCCCACTGTTGCAGATCTCTAGTGGTAATTTGCTGTAGTTCTGCCCGAGCTTCCTTAAAACGATCATATGTCCATCTGTCTATTATTGCAAATTTGTCATATCTGCTGCCTCCGGTTAGAATTTGCTCTTCCCAATGCTTAATGTACTCCTTCTTCTTTAGTGAGCCAGTTGTCTTGGATCTTAAGGACTCCAAACTCCATTGTGAATTTGCCCGAGCAAGTGTGACAACTTTCACCTTCATGTCAAATGGCACATAATCAATGTCTTTCTTTTTCTTTGTTTCAGGTTCATACCATTCGTTGGCATCATATTCTGTAGCAGTAACACTTCCTTATACAAGTTGTGAATATCTGACTCATTTGGTTCAATGAGATTGTCATCTTGTATTAATTTTATACTCATTAAGGATCTCCATGATATCTGTAGCAATTACTTTGCCCACAACTTTAACTTCATCCAATGATGACATATTTTCACCTTTCACTGGAGTGTCCGCTATTTGAACTACTTTCCGCAATAATTCTTCTGCGTATACAAGAGCATCTTTTAAAAGTTGTTTTGAAATACCATCGCTTGATTTGTCAACTGCTGTATAGAAAAATCAGAGAATGAAACTTGCGATGTTGAAGGCACTGGCTCCATTTTTACTGATCAAAGATACAATCTGCAGACCTCGGTAACTAACTAGCAACTGCACCAGAAACAAAACATGTTGTTTTTATATTTATTGTTTTTCAATGACTAACATCTGGAGTCAATTATTCCAGGGTTTTTCCAAGTCATGGGTGGGGAGATGAGTCATCGTAAACAAGGCAATAAAAATGAACAAGTAGCAAGAAAAATAAAAAGCATTTTGCTCATAATACTTTTGTTATGAAACTTTACGACTAGAGAAAAGTGATAGTGTGTTATTACATGTGAAATTGATATACATTGATATTAGAATAATTTATATTTTATTGTAATGTGTTTGTTTAAATTAATTAAAAAATTAAAACAGTAAATGTTATTAATTAATCAAAATAAAAAAAATTTTGTGCACTAGCGCGACTTGAACCCGAGCCGCCATCGCCAAAAGAGGATATCTTACCACACAGCTGCGGATCGCAGCGAATATACTACTTTATTATACTAATTTATAACAGATTACAATATTTTTTCTTGTTGTTTTCTTTTGATTGACTGGCCATCTACAGCTAATTTTTTACGAGTGTGTTCAGTAGTGTCCTCTCTATGAACTACATAAGTTTCATTCACATCCGCGTTTCCCAACTTGCGGGGTCTCCTTGTCAGAAAAAGCACTCAGTTCTTCTTCTAGGTCAAAGTTATTGACCTCTTGCATTCCTTATTCAGTGAATTCTATAAGGAACCCAGTTTTTTTAAAACATTTGTGAATAGTTAATTGTGAAACTTGTCATGCAACATAAATCCATCTCACTGAATCCAGAATAATAAATGATCAACAACTTACTTCTTTTGGTCTAATGTCAGTTTATTTAATTTTTTTTTAGTGCTTTTTAACATATCTAAGGAAAGCTTAATCAGAGCAGCAGAAGAAACAGTCACAATTCTCAAAAGAAAAAAGTAAAATATAAACCAAACCAAAACTAGCCAATTATAGCTAAAATATTTTTAATTTTATTGCAATAAAATATTCTGGCTATAATTTGGATAGTTTTGGTTTGATTTTTCTCAATGCTCTGTGTTTGTATTTACGGTAATAAGTAAACCATAGATTTATAAATCATCAGCAACCATCTGAAGGCATGACTAATCAATGTTTTAAGTTTTTATTTCACAAATTCCTTTGGTTAATATTCTAAACCAAAATTGAAGATTTTATTTAAACCAATAATCAAAAAGTGTCCATCTTATTACAAACAGTTGTTCAAAATACAAGAAAGAGAGGTGTCCAGGATATAGTGGTTTGGACATATAATAAAATATAGGCATTTGTCCGGTTCCAGAAAAAAGTCGTTCAACATAGAGAGGTGTCCAACTTGACAGGTTTTACTGTATATACATATATATATATATACACACTTAATTTATAATTTTTAAGATATTTAAATTTACATAAAATTACAATTATTATATATAATATATTTTAGAAAAATTTTATCATCATTTTGAAAAAGTTAAAATTATTATTTATAAATCTTATTTTCTGTAATCTTTAGAAATAATTATATTATGATGAAACTTACAGATTTTACAACAGTATCAGAATATGCTTCCATAATGTTGGCATTATAAGCACTTCCCTATGAAGAAAAAATTATTAATACATTGTAAATATTGATTTAATTATTTGATAATATTAAAGAAAATGTTTATATAAAATTCTTAAAGATAAAAATATATATGCTTAGTAAGGGAATAAAAAAGCTATATAAAAAAAATTTCTAAATTAAAGTAAAATTGAATTAATAAACAAAACAGAATATGAATTCTAAAATCCTAAAAAAATCTGATTAAAATTTTGTATGTGTGAAATCATTCATACTAAAGTAATTTTATATTGGTATACAGTGGTGCCTCGCAATTCGTCAGTAATTCGTCACCGAATTAATGTCGAATTGAGAATCTGTCAAATTGATTACATTTTAATTGTTCTACCTTTCTGCACTTTATCTACAATTTTTTTTCGTCTCTTTGTTTAATCGAGTGTTCTTCTTTTCCGAATTATTCCTCAGGTCAGTTCTCTTTGAACCCATCTTTATCACTCAAAAAAATAATGATAATTACAAGTTTTTTACTTTCTGAAAAATGTAGAATTGAAAATTAATACAAACAACTTTTTACTTTCTGAAAAATGTAGAATTGAAAATTAACACAAACAATACATTTACTTTCTGAAAGATGTAGAATTGAAAATTAACAGAAACAACACATTACTTTCTGAAAAAGTTTTCACTCAAAAAATAATAATTACAAACTTTTTACTTTCTGAAAAATGTACTGAAAATTAACACAAACAACATGGGCAAATACCAAAGTAGCCCAAAAACAGCTGACAAATAGCAAATGATATCACACAATTCCATGCACACGTATGCGCCAACCCGCGAAACTCAAATGTCGAATTTCAAGACGGACAAATTGTGGGACATCGAATGGCGAGGCACACTATATTTTGCAGATTATCTGGGGAATCAGTTATCTGAGATAATTAATTTCCTGACTTCTACTATTAATTGGAAGTCTACTGTATTATCCCTTGGATGTTGGAATGAAGTCTTCCAGCAGACACGCTAGCACCCATAATCTTGCATTACAAAACGTTACCACAGTTGTCTTAGAAACGCCATACTTGAGTTACGTTTTAATTGTTCTACCTATCTGCACTTTATCTATAATTTTTTCCTTTGTCTCTTCCAATCAAGTGGTGAATTATTCCCTCTGGTCAGTTCTCTTTGAACCCATCCTTACATTTCATTCAAAAAATAATAATAATCTCTGGTCAGTTCTCTTTGAACCCATCCTTACATTTCACTCAAAAAAAGTTCTCTTAGAACCCATCTTTACATTTCACTCAAAAAAATAATAATTACAAATTTTTTACTCTTTGAACCCATCTTTACATTTCACTCAAAAAAATAATAATAATTATCTCTTTGAACCCATCCTTACATTTCACTCAAAAAATAATAATAATTACCAATATTGAACCCATCCTTACATTTCACTCAAAAAATTAATAATAATTACAAATAGTGTTCTTCTTTTCGGAATTATTCCTCTGGTCAGTTCTCTTCGAATCCGCAAGTGTTGTTCTTTTCGGAATTATTCCTCTGGTCAGTTATCTTTGAATCAACTCACTTGAAAAATAATAATAATTACAAATTTTTTACTTTCTGAAAAATGTAAAATTGAAAATTAACTCAAACAACACAGGCAAACACCAAAGTAGACCAAAAAGAACTGACAAATTGCAAATAACATTACACAATTCCATGCACCAGCATGCGCCATCCTGCGAAACTCAAATGTCGAATTGCGAGGCACCACTGTATTAATTTCTGCAATTAATTAAAAATTTACAATATACTAATTACCAAACTCCCTAACAATCAAATATCTTATTAACAACTATTAATAAAATATTTGATTACTAAAGAACTTGGCAATTAATATATTGTGTTTTTATTAGAGTGTTTTAATCAATCATAAAACTATCAAGTTATGCTGTCTATAAAAATATAAGGAATCCACAAAGCACTTTAAGCAAGAAAAACAACAAAATTTATTATTATACATCATTAATATATACAGTGTAACCTTGTTATCTCAAACTCCTTGATATGTGGAAAAAATTTTTTCCGTGCACATTTGGCATTAAACCAATATAATTTCATAGTTATCTCGAAGTATTTTCTTCAAAACCCTTGCTATCTCGAATCAATTTATAATTTTTGTGATAGAGAAATTAAAAATACGAATTTTTCCTCATTTTCAGAGTCTAAACAGAGGATTTAAATTTAACAAAAGAACATAAATGTGCTACCAATAACCGGAACAGGAGCTTTTTTGTGCATGCTTGGAATAGTGAACATATCATACAATAGTTTTGTTTTATAAGTTTCACTTCTAATTGATGATAGGTTTTTGTCAGTATGATCGTGTTTATTCAGTGATATTTTTAACCTTTCATTTAAAGATGCAGAGCATTTAGATGCTAATTTTCATGGGAAAAAGATGTCTTATACAGTATTAAAACCTATGGTGTGTATTATTGACATAAAAACTTTATTTAAAATTGAACCTTGATATCTTGAAAACTCTATGTTGAAGTTTTTTTTTGTTCTCGTGAGATTCGAGATATCAAGGTTCAATTGTACATTGAATAAATAATAATAAATTTGTTGTTTTTCCTGCTTAAAGTGCTTTGTGGATTCCTTGTAGTTTACTATTATGCTAAAAATTTACAAATTATAATAATTTAAATTATCATGAAAATATATACAAATATGTTTTCATGTCAAATTTACTATGTATACCATTGATTTTAAATACAACAAAATCAAAATAGTTTATAGGACCTTAAATAAAATTTATTTTATTTAAGGTCCTATAAGCTAGTTTAGATTTTGTATTTAATTAAGGATTTAGTTGTTGCTTTTATCTATTGATTTTAAAATAAAACTCACTTCTGCTTTCACTTGAGGACCAGGTATCAAATCTGAGTTTGGCATATACTAATAATATGAGTATCCATAATGTTCTTACTGCATTTTTTAAAAATATTTTGCAACTACAGTGGATGATCAGTTAACAAACAGTTCAGATTATGAAAAAATTGGATAACAAACACTTTTGTGAATTTTGTATTCAGACAATGAACAGATGTTTGGATAACAAAAACCTCACAGAACAAACTGTGAGACCTACAGATTGATGGAATGTCAGGTCAGCTGCATGTTAAAGCTCTGGTTTACCATCCTGGAGGATCTGGGTCCTACACCTCCAATTTTTCAGGAGGGATCCAGTCCATTGAACCCTATCCTTCAACCATCTGGTTGACCCCACCATGGGTGTTGGCCAGCCTTTGATGAGCTCTGTAAGTGGCTGCCGCCAGATAAAAATATCCCATGAAGATATGGCGGCTTAACTAACATAACAGAATGACAGGCATAACAGAACAAATTAATTAAATTACCATAAAAATCTATGGTAAATCAATGATCAGTTAATGAACAATTTGAGTAGCAAAAATCGTCTTTGAACAGATTACGTTCATTAACCGATCGCCCACTGTATTTAAAAGTATTAGCAAAATGTGTCCAAATTTCCTGGTCATAGTTTGATACTAAACATACAGTATATTAAGAAAAACTTGATTTTGATTATTTGCACAGTTTCAGTTAGTCTTTTAATATAACTATCATAATTTCCAGAAAATTTATAAACTTATATGTTTTCCACTCTTCAATTTAAAAAATATTTACTTAGAGAAATGTTGAAATTCATAATACTGTGATATTGTGTATTATACCTTCCAAAAATTTATTATTTTATTGATCTTCATTGTATTGTCCTAAGGACAAATTCTTTTAATTGGAAAATTATTTCATGCATTGATTTCATTTGTTATTTCAAACTTCATTTATTGAAAGTTTATATTATCAGTAGATAACTGAAAGTGATACAAATTATTTGTTTTTGTAAATTTATTAAAGTATAAAATTGCCAGATCATTTATCAAAATTATGCCACAATGAAATCATGGAAACTTGTAACAACATCATGAATTCAAATGAAATCATTGTCATGTAATTTGGTAATTTGTTAATTAGAGCATTTAAAATCCATTGGTTTTTTATATCCAATTTTAATGTATATTTAATTAGAGTATTAAGGCCATGATACACTGAATGCAATGCAAAGTGAAGCATAAAAAAGCACTTCATGTACAATATATCTTGGACTAGCTTTTTCCCATGTAGCTGCTTGAGCTTAATGAAAGGAGATGAAAAAATTGAACTTTGACCAATCAACACATGTGAATAATATGGTGCAGCAAAATAGGAAGGAAGCAATCAACCAATAGAAATGAATGCTTTATATACTTGGAAAATGGTGGAAGTTCAACCATGTGTTTGGGATTCAGATATAAAATTTGTTTTAGAAGTACAAAAAAAGACCATGTCTGTATGGCATGAGATTAAAAGAATACTGAAAATAAATGATTTCTTTCTAATAACAAATCAACCACACTCTGCAAATGACCTCTATGGCAAATCCATGAAACATGAGAAATAACTCAACTGCAATGTAGACAGGCTGAAGTGCAGTGCAACATGTAGTGAAGGATGCAAATTTTTCTGTCACCCTTTGCTTTGCTTTGCATCACATTCAGCATGTCATGGCCTTTAGGTTAGTTACATCATCATCATTATTGTGGCAATGCAATGATGAATCATTAATCAAAACAGTCTTATGACATCAGAAATTGTAACATTGTGATGATGATATCATTGTGACCTAATACAATTAAATTTAGTCAAAAAACACAGACTACAGGTAGTACCATCTACTGACTAAACTGTTAAATTCTATGGAATTTTTGCATTAATAATTTGCATAATTGTTTAACAATGACAGTTCTAAAAAATACTAACTTGTGAATAGGCCAGTTATCTAAGTTAGACAATCACAAAGAATTGTGCCAATTTTGGCAGTTGTAGGCTTGTAGCTTCTGTTGTTTAGATTAGTTAACACAACCCTACAAACAAACAAAACAATACAGATTGTAACAGCTGAGGAAGACACCAAGAGCGTTGAAAACGTTACTGAATAAAAATCTTTTGACTGCTAAACGGCTCTTGAGTAATATATAAGATTTAGCCTCATAAAACAATGATTCACATTATTTCAGAGATATAAATTTCTAATATAATATATTTTTATCCGTATATAAATTTTAACTATGACAGTATTTTTTTGTTCTATTCAGATATTTTAAATATAGCCAATGTGTTTTTAATTAAGTGAATTATTTTGTGCCTATTAATTTTATTAATTACATAATAAAATCTATACTTAATGAATTGAGAAAATTGGATTTATTTTTGAAAATAATTTAGCAGAATGAAGATTTTGAGAATTACAGAAATTTAAGACAATATTTGATGAAAATCTTATAATTTTTAGCTAGCAAATAAAGCCACAATGATTGGCATATTTATTTCATATTACAATAAACCCTTGTTGAGTGCGGATTTGCAGAACGCGATTTTGCGCATACACATTATCTTAACTGTTTCCATTTAATTTGTCCAACGCTAGATTTCATTCATATGTGGTGTGCTGATGAGCACATGGGTATCTGCAACGATACTCATGCACACATCTTGCAACCCTACTTGACACTGCCTGCAAGCTGAGTGACCCAGGCCATGTTGCAATCATTTCACTCATGTTAGCAGAGCTGTAATCATGTATTAATCAGTGTTTATCCTCTTCTCCTTTTGCGTTTGTATTTCTTTTAATTTCAAAAATTCGATATTACATCTAAGAGGAAGAATGAAGATGATAAAGCAGCAAAAAAGATGCAAAGTTTTGACATTATCTCAGAAAATGAGCTTTTACATAAGTTGAAAAATGATACACGTGTTTCATCACTTGCAAGAGAACAAGCTATAAACGAACCAAACATAAGAACACTTTATGAAAGACACTGAAAAACTCTGTACTCTTTATCGCGAAACTTTTAAAGAGTGCGTCAGTCATTGTCCCAAGTAAAAATCACCAGCTTTTTAAAAAAATAATTGTATCATGTGCCTATTATTAAGCAGTAATAAAAATCTTTCAATTAACATTTGTTTCATTTTCCCCTTTTAATTACAACAATATTTAGGTTTGTTTAAATTATACATACTTTCTTAATTTGAATTATACCTAATATGTTTTCTGTAGAAAGTTAACTTTGTGGAATGCAATTTTGCCATGCATGCAATGTATTAATGACATAATCTCCACGTTTGGCAAGAGTTTACTGTAGTCTTAAAGTTTACTTGGCACTTAGTAACTTTAAAATTCATGTCAAATGACAGGAAATAGGATAAATAGGTAATAACTACCATAAATTATTGCATTATATAGTATACATATTTAAAGTTGTTAGAAATGCTTTACCCATTAATATGTAAAATGATGGTGAATTTTTGGTACCCAAGGACAGATTAGAAATTTTTACATTGGAATTAACAAGAAATAATTTTTCAATTTATAAATTTTCACCTAATGAATAGTTTTTAAGTTAAATCAAATACAGGTTTCCTCACATTATGAAGCTTTGTTTATGCCATTTCACTGTTATGAAAAATGAAGTTGGCCAGATGGCCATGCAGGGACGTAACTACGGGTGGGCCATGGCCCATGCATTGAAAGTTCTGGCCCACCCTGAATATATAACCAGAAACGTAAAATTGAAAACCATGCCCATCCTGAATATATAACCCGAAACGTAAAATTGAAAACTGCAAGAGTGTCCACATAACCCAAGACGCCTTGAGTTTTGTAAAAATGAAAATTTACAGCAAGACACCTTGAGTTTTGTAAAAATGAAAATTTACAACCGAATACAGAGTTTTATAAATATGAAAATTTACAACCGAATATATTAAACACCTCATAATCCAAGACGCCTTGTATTCCATAAAAATGAAAATAAAAACCACAAGCCTTGAGTTTTGTAAAAATGAAAATTTACAACTGAATATATTAAACACCTCCTTGTATTCCGTAAAAATGAAAATAAAAAACCACAAATATAATTTAAGTCCACATAATTTTACGCTAACAGCGATAAAAATCTTTATTTACAAGCTGCAAAAAAAACGTGTCCATTGTACATTTTACGCAGTACTTAATTAATGCAATTATTTGGAAAGAATAAATAAAGTTTCCAAATACTGATAAATATAAGTATTTATTTGATGTCAGCTCAATACAAAATTATGCAGTGATTTTTACTTAATGATGAAAAATGATCGATTACTTCATCCAAATCGAGAACTTTTGCGATTTTTCTCTCAATGAATATGATTGCTAAATTGCTTAATCGATCATCAAGCATTCTGTTACGTAAATACGATTTAATAAAGCGCATACAGGAGAATGTTCTTTCACATCGGTGTGGCCCATCCAATAAAAAAGTTGGTTACGTCACTGAACTGTGGCCATGTGATAATACAATAGCTTACTATTTTGGAAGATCTGGCTTCCATTCTGGACTCCACACTTTCAGTTTTTTTCAGGAGAGATCCGATTCTAGGTTATTAAATCTATTCTTCAACCTTCTGGTTGACGATCAGAGGTATTCAACCAGCCTGTGATGGCTTCTAAAAGTCACTGCCACCAGTTACAGTTATATTCCGTGTGTGATACGGTGACATAACTGAAAACATAATTGCACTATAAGTGATCTACAGTGTACATACATTATTTCTGCTTTACAGTATATAGGCCATGTATTTAGCATATCATAACCACTTTTACTATATGTTAGTGTTATTTATTATGATTTGTGGGTTAATTTTTGAGTCTGAACAACAAAAATTTCTTCTATGTAACATTCAAAAAATTTTCCTACATAAATTAATGGTAATTGTTTCTTCACTTTATGTCTTTTCAGTTTATGAAAGGTTTCATAGGAATGCTCAACTTTCATAAGGTGGGGAAACCTGTATTTTTTTGCCAAATTGATCGCTAGTATGATAATTTAGGATATTTGGTTTATAGATATTTCTCTAGTTGGATTATGTTAGAGTTTTTAAGTTTTCAGTTATCTTTGTAAATTGAGAGATACATATATCTTGTTATAAGTATTTGATCTCAAAAAGTGCTCAATTATTACAATAATCTTATCATTAAGAAAAATGTTTCCTTTTGTTTCTTTCCCTGATGGTGAGAAAATTATTAGAACAAAAATATAAGATAGAAAAGGTGATCACAATGCTAGAACTGCTTTTTGTCCTATCCAAATCTACTAAGATAGAATATATGGCAAAAACAAATTATTTGAGTAAAAATTGTATTTATTTGCTCATTTCTAGTTTGAAATGATTCATTAAAAATTTAACATTCTTTTCAAGATTTTAATAGTTTTTCAATCAAAATAATCACATTTCTATAAAACTAGAAATCTGTAAGATAAAAATAAGCAGCTCTCCATATAAATTTGACTTTATATAAACATTACAACATGCAAAATATTTTGAAAATTACCATTATAATTTAATGTAGGATGAAATATTGCAATTTTTTTGGTAGTAATGCAATAATGTTATAGCATTGTTATAATTAGATAACTTTCGACAGTAAATTTATAGTATGTAATAATGATCATAATAATAGGATGCAAACTATATATGTGTAAAGGCATGAATTAATTTAGCAAAAACAAATTAATAATAATTATATTTTTTATTTCAGAAGTCCCCGAAAATCAAAGAATCAGCTTAACATAACTTTCCAACACATGCCTATATAGCTGAAAAATCGTTTGGCTCAATTTTAATTTGCTCAAAATATATTATTTTGATTTATTCATAAAATACGTAAAAACAAACAAATTTTTTAAATAAAATTTTCATAAAGTAGAAAAACTATTTTTTAAACCTATAGGATAATAGGTTTAAAAAATAGTTTTTCTGCTTAAGGTTGAATTCGGTTCTTTAGAAATTCTTGAAATAATCTTTAAAATTTTTACAAATGAATAAAATAGTAAATATTTTCATACAACACAAATTATATTGTACTACAGAAATGCAACGAACAATGTATTCTTTTTTATTCATTAAATGACTTATATCTTTACAAAGCTGATATTTAAAATTTGAAAATATATATACATATATAAACACACATAATCAACTAATTATTAATTATAATCACCCTTTCATCTCCCTGTTTATAAATCCTATAAAGCCTCGGTGCAAGAACACATCGTACAAGAGATCCGATCGCCATGTTTACAATATATTTCTATCTGACCCTATCATGAACTATTAGTAAATTTATAAAAATATTTTCTATTGGTTCAAACATATAAATTTTTGATAAATAAGCCAACGAATATATATATTAGAAATATGCAAATTCACATTATGTTTGATACTGGTGAAATAATTGCTGAATCAGCAGCAGACGAATTATAACAATTATTTCTTTTTTCTGCTATTTATTTAAAAAATAATTAATTTTATTTTTTGTTAATTTAAATATAAGCAATGTCGTATAGAATGGGATAACTATATTCGAAATTTATTAATTTAAAAAAAAGTATTAATTTATTTGTGAATGCATTCATTAGACCATATTTATTGTATTTGTAATAATTTTTTAGACCATTTATAAATACTGTAAAATAAGTTTTTAAATTGATAATTTAATCATCCTAATAATAAAATATACTGCAATTGAATTTTATTATTGATCTTTATATTTCATAGTTACAAATCTAGAAATTGTAAAATGGCGATAAAAAAATTCTGGAATTTTTTCGACGCCATTTTACAATCTATCAATTACTAAAGTGATTGGGCAAAACTAAACTTTTCCATAGGGATGTCCATCCTTGTATAAGGATCGGTCAGACTGTAAAGAACGGGTATCAACGGCCAGATCCAGACCATTCTAATAAATTTTCCAAAGAGAAAGACCTGGAATCAAACTTGGCCCTCTACTTAGAATTCAAAGCCATTTTCATGCCGCTATCCGGTCGAAGCCTTAGGGTTTGATTTATTAAATCTTGAAGTTAATTATTTTAAAACATTTATACGAAATCTTTGAATCATGATTTCTTTTCAGTTCATTAGAGAATCTGCTTTTCTTTCTTTATTTTTTCTAAATAGATATTACAACAGGTTAATTCTATAACCCAGTTTCTTACCATTTCTATGATGGGTCGTTCAGATTAGAATATAATCTAAAAGTCATATTCAGACTACTTTTGAATAATTCTGAAGATAAAAGCTTGAATCTCTCGGTGACATCATAAGAAAAGAACTACAATAGGCTTATTCGGCAATTCAGAATTCTTAAGAAATCTGAGCAATAATCGTTCGGCATTGAGTTCTGACGTATATCTGACTGAAGTGCCGCGTTCGGCAAATCAGGCAACTGACGAGTTCTGAACTCAGATAGTCAGATCTTCGTCAATCATCTCTGTAGTTTCTGACATTGGTCTGAACAACATGGCGGCGCCCGTAAGATATTTATGCGAAATTAAAATGAATGAACGTGATGAAGTTTTTCAACTCTATCTAACATTCAGAGGAGCAAAACCGTATAACTGAAGGAAAGATATCTCGTTACATAAGTAGACATTATTAATACGAGAATTCGTGTGTGTTTATCGGTTGAAAAGTATGCTCACGTTGCTTCGTCCTAAAGTTGCTTCGCTATTATTATTAATTGATAAAGAAATTCTTTATTATTTATTAACGTCGTAGTTAATTTATATTTGTTTTATTGATAATTATTTCAATAAATGGTATTTATATTGAGGATGATTAGCCACTAATCCAGTGTAAAATTTTTTAATACGATATTACTCTGCATGTAAAGCATTGTAATGTGTGTAATAACTTGTATTAATTTATCACTTCGTTCCACCATGTTGGTCAGTAGAAAAGCAGACATACGCGTTCGGCAAATGCCAAGTCAGACGAATCAGATAAAACTCAGAAGTCACGTGATCTATTCAGATATCTAGTCAGATTGATCTGAATTGCCGAATGCGCCTAATATTAGAATTATGGCGCCCGTACAAAATGCCCTCAATTATTCTTTATCCATTACAGCAGATAACTGTTTTTGCATTCTTCGATTATCATTATATGTTTAACAGTTTCTTTTAGATTTGAGTATTAGGACTTGTCTTTCAATCATTCAGCTAATGATAAATGCTCTGTTACGATTCACTCAGCCGGTATGGATAGCATAATGTAATATGTATCACAGGATTAGGTTAAATCAAGGAGCCTGGGTTAAATCTAAAGATATTACGGCGCCGAATGAATAGTATATGCTGCCAGACATTAGTACAATAATCCATCTTCTTTTCCTTCTTTATAAGTTTTACAACGGTTTCAATTCCATTGGATACTTCTTTTTTTGGTGCTATTTCATTAAAAATTTATTATATATCATTATTATTATTATTTCATTAAAATTTATTATACACTCTGTCGCAAAAAAATCAATGCAGGTTTGCTATAAGCTGTGAAACGGCCTCTCTCAAACTTTCTCAGTTGCTCATATTTCTGACGAATACATCATACATGCATCTTCATAGATTACTTAATTAATTAAATAATGTAATGAAATAGCAAAATCGGTCAGATATATCCATACCAAAGCGAGTACAATATGTACTCGCTTTGATCCATACTTACGAACGTCGCTCCTTATATTAGCCCTAGATTTGGCATTTCCATGCGCTCTGGAAACGCCCCATGCATTCATTGTCGATGAAATTTTAATCATGTGTATTTGGTATATCTAGTTTAAAAGCATTTACGAAAGGAAGCCAAAAAGTTCTTATCCTTGCCAGTTGGTATGTGTGCTATAGATCTGTAATTGTAAACAATGACAGTTTATTGTAATTACTCTATAATAAATATTTACTAATATGCATCCTGTTTTTGTTTTGATAGGTCCTGTTTAACCAGAGTTAGAAGCGTGATAATAGAAAAAAGTGTCATGCTGGACAAAACTGAATATCGAACCGTGATACGGTTCCTTCGACTTCAAGGAAAAACTGTGCAAATAATTCACGAAGAGATATCAGTTATGTGTGGCGAAGAATGTCCATTATATGAGACTGTGGAAACGATGGAAACAGTAATTCAAATATGGTTGTACCACGTTTGAATTACAATTTTCATCGGCGGGTATTCGAATTACAGGATGGCCCAAAAGAAGGCTGTCCAGCAAGGTCATGTTGTCTGTTTTGGGACAGCAAAGATGTCATATTGACAGATTACTTATATACTACCTACTACAGTAACTTGCTACAAAAGTTACGGGAAGTATCAAGGACAAAAGACATGATTTGCTGACAAAAGATGATAGCAACTGACAATGCATCTGCATACCAAGCTGCAGAAACAATCACTTTTCTGCACAAATATGGTATGAAATCTTACTCCACCCGCCGTATTCTCCCAATCTGGTACCTTCAGACTTCTTCCTATTTCGAAATATGAAAAAATATTTACAGGAAAGAAGGATGATGAAGATGTCATTAATATTGTGGAGAACAGGTTTGCATCCAAATCTTCCGATTTCTACAAAGATGGGATTAAGAAACTGTACCACATATATATATAAATTATTATTTTTTATTTTTATATTTATAAAAAATTTCACAAAAAACCGCACACGGAGGATGCGAACCTAAAACTTCGATCTTCCAAGACGCATGCTCTAGCAGCCGAGCTATCGATAATCCACGGAATAATTTTTTTTAAAGTGACGTCATTCATGCGTCAAATTTTAAATTTGGGTTTTCTCGTAAAAGAGGCAAAAGGGGCAGGGCTCAGTTTGGGAAATGACACATATAGGGAAAATGAATCGAATTGACTGGAAATTATCAAAAATTAGTCCGTTTTCTCGTAAAAGAGGCAAAAGGGGCAGGGCTCAGTTTGGGAAATGACACATATAGGAAAAATGAATCGAATTGACTGGAAATTATCAAAAATTAGTCCAACCAAGTTTTTGTCTCTCTGTTGAGAACCGCTCATTTGATATCTTGCGGGCTCTGCGGGCCGTGCGGGCCTCACAGTCCAACCAAGTTTTTGTCTCCTTGTTAGATGGAGCACATATTGAAGTTCTGTAACTGCTTTTTAAATAATCAAGTCTTATTATTGTAATCCTGCATTTCTGAATAAATTTTTCATCGAATAAGCCCCATATAGGAAAAAATTGAAATATTTTTTTTTTAATCGGAAATCGTGTCCCCATGGTCTATTTAGTATACTACATATGATTTGTAAAAAATCTCCCTATTGGAGAACAATAAAAATCCATTACTGGAAATGCAAGAATCTTTGCACTGTGTAATTCACTTGGCAATATAAATTGTTGATCAGTTTCATTAAATCATTAATAAATATATACTATACTTTTGTAGAGTTTTCGTGAAAATTTTGAAAAATGATTTAGTATTATGTATGGAATCAGAACTGTATTATATATAATAAAATTACTCGTTTTATAATTAATTTATTAAATTTCAGTTTACATTTTAATATTTTACAAGAATTTTATGATATTCATCATATACTGAATTTTGTACAGTATAAATAATTCCGGATCTCAGTCTTCACTATTTCGAACATCTAAAAACTCCTCTCTCAATTAATTCGGATTAGTTATATTTATTATGTTATATTCTGAAAATTTTATTTGCTTTATTGGAAAAATTTCCAATATAAATACCAACATTTTGATTCAATTAGAATTGTAAACAAATTAAAGAACTATAATAAGTTACAATTTTTATTGATGAAAATTTTTCATATTCAAAATACAATAATGATAATTTTCTATCGTCAATTTATTTTCTACAATATTTACATTCTGTTTCAAATATGTTTATACTTTATTTATTTTTTAAATATATTAGCGAATTTATAATTTGAGTTTATCAATACATTCCTTTTGTAAGATATATTTCTGAATCTTACCACTTTCAGTTTTGGGAAAACTTTCAAAAAATAGAATGTATCTTGGTATCTTAAAATAACTGATCTGAAAAAATATATCGAAAAACATATTTAAAAAATAAAAATCTGACAGTAATTAATTTAAAAATTAGTTAAAATCAACTATTATTTTCTATTAACCAATATCTGTTAAGTTCTACATACAATTTATATTTTTATTAATAATTAATTTAAGATCATGAATAAAATAGCTGCGATATATTGGAAAATTTCACATGAAATGTGATTAGCATATCCTAATTAATTAATTATAGTCTGTATAAAAAATTAGAGAGAATCATAAATTTTAACAACAAATAGTTTTTCAATGTAACTGTAAGGTCTCGGACGATATAAAACAGGTTTATGGCCTACCTGCGGTCTGTGGAGTGAGTAAGGACAGGTAATGAGACTGAGACAGTGATGAACACAGAGACTACGTTTGTAACAACAAATAACTAATAGCCATCTTATATATTTTTGGCGGGCTTATAGGAAGTTACAATAAACCATCTTTTATCGCTACCTGTTTAAATATTCATGAATTAGAGAAAATAAGCTACTTCTCCTGATTCACTCTATGCCTATTTCAAATGCAAGTGAATTTTTGTTTTTTTGTGAAATTTTTGTTATTTATACCAATACCAATTTAAAAAGTGACTATAGGATACTCTTAGGTTTATGGCCTACCTGCGGTCTGTGGAGTGAGTAAGGACAGGTAATGAGACTGAGACAGTGATGAACACAGAGACTACGTTTGTAACAACAAATAACTAATAGCCATCTTATATATTTTTGGCGGGCTTATAGGAGGTTACAATAAACCATCTTTTATCGCTACCTGTTTAAATATTCATGAATTAGAGAAAATAAGCTACTTCTCCTGATTCACTCTATACATATCTGTAATTATAAAGTCCATCATGTGTCATCAATAAATGATAAAATCTGATCGAAATAAATTGCATTGAATAATTATAATCAGCTATATCTTTTGAAGATGATCATCACTTTCAGAGAAGAATAATTAAATTTTTTCAAATTTTTATATAATTATTTAGTATAAGCTGTAATAACACACATTTCTGTTGTCTTATTTTCCTTATGTTTGCATTTAATTATAAATTTAATTATCATTTTATTATTAAAAAACAGGTAAACATGATTTCTTATCGTATATTTAATAAACGTGCTATAATATTTTTTAATGTAATCGTTTCTATGCTATATAATCGTTATTAAATTGTAATTAAATATTTTTGATTGACTAAATGGAATCTTTATATATGAAACTGGTTTATATATAAAAGAAAATAATAAAAACTGCTTTATGCCATATATATATATATGTCATGAAAAAGTACTTTACACCAAGAAGAGTGTTTTGGAAATATGCTGAATTTAGTGAAGAGTGTTATGGAAGAATGAGTGGAAATTATAAAAACTATATGCAAAATTATCACCGTGCTCCTTACAGGCCATTACCTAGTTAGGATTGCTGATAATCCCACTTGTGGAAGATATCAAAAAAAAATGAAATTCCTCCTCATATGTACTTTGTATGAATGTGTGGCCTTTCAGGATTAATGTATGATTTTGAATTGCATTTTCTTACAGCAGAAGATCTTTTTATAGTCCCATTGAAAAAAATACTGTTATTTGTGATTAAGACGGTACTTCTTATGGGATAATCCTGTTAGGATGCACAATAGACCTTTGATTGAGTGCTAGCGCAGTAATAGGGCTGTATAAAGTTCCCCTTTTCTATAATACAGTGCAATATCTGTTAGATAAATATCGAATATCTAATTTTGATGAAGCCTTAATCTAATATACTGTATTTTTTATTTCCTGTTATAAATCTGCTCGTTAAGAAAGAGGATTTGAATAGAAAAGAAAATTAACAATAAATCAATTATTTTTATATTTGATGATTAGAAATATTCGAAATTATATAAAGTAAACTTAGTGATCAGATTTTAAGTCTAGAATATTAATCTGACTAGAAATTACTCTTTGACAGATGGATCGGAAAATAAAGAGAAACAATGATTAGCAGATATCAAATATACGGATATTTTTACTCATATGGAAACTTCACAATATCTAGTTAATTATTAAAACAGATAAAGAACTAAGTTACTTACTTCGAGAGGATAGTATTTGCTATCAACTGTATGAACTGAACCATTTTCGTTGGTCTTCCCGAAAGAGAAAGTAACTACGAATAATCGATAAGTGTCAGGCAGCCAGTTACTAGTTATAGTAAGGTTAGCGGAAAGGGGCACGAACATAGCAACTGTTAAAAATGCCAGAATTAAGTAATTCGAAATCAAAAAATAATAACCGAAAGATTATTTTTAATACTTACCAGTGAACCCCGCATTTTTTATAACTAAATCGCTTAATGACTTATCATAATTTCCGAATTTTAGAGGACCGAGATTTTCATCGATAGTGATAACTTCTGTATCAATATTTATTGGAGACTGTTGTTTTCCTCTGCAACCTTTATATAAGCATGGCCACGTAGTTGGTTCACCTTCGAATGCTTATGATTACATTAAAAAATATAATTATTCAGAGTTTAGGTTATAATAATCATAAAAATAAGAAAAAAATAGTTTCTGGAATTATTGAAAGAATATGATCATTATCTAGAATTTATCGTTTATAAATCAAACATTATTATTTCTGAACTGGAGATTAATGACACCTTGATACATTAAAAAACTTTATAATAGTGAAGTACAATTTAATTATTACGCATAATTTAAGTGAATAGTAAATTGATAAAATAGTAATTGTTTGCTAGATTAGGTTAGGTTAGTTATGTTAAGCCACCATATCCTCATGGGGTATTCTGTATTTGGCGGCTGCCACTTATAGACCCCAATATAGACTGGCCAGCACCCATGATGCGGTCAACCGGATGGATGGTTGAAGGATCGGATTCAACATGTTAAGCCACCATATCCTCATGGGGTATTCTGTATTTGGCGGCTGCCACTTATAGACCGCATTATAGACTGGCCAGACCCATGATGGGGTCAACCGGATGGATGGTTGAAGGATGGGATTCAAAGGCCGGGTTCGGCCCTCCTAATATACATGAGGACTGGGACCCTCATTTGAACCCGAATCCTCCAGGGTGGTAAGCTAAAGCTTTACCACGATGGGATTCAACGGCCGGATTCGGCCCTCCTGATATATATGAGGACTGGGACCCGCATTTGAATCCGAATCTTCCAGGGTGGTAAGCAAAAGCTTTACCACGATGGGATTCAACAGCCGGGTTCGGCCCTCCTGATATACATGAGGACTGGGACCCGCATTTGAACCCGAATCTTCCAGGGTGGTAAGCAAAAGCTTTACCACGATGGGATTCAACGGCCGGGTTCGGCCCTCCTGATTTACATGAGGACTCGGACCCGCATTTGAACCCGAATCCTCCAGGGTGGTAAGCGAAAGCTTTATCACGATGGGATTCAACGGCCGAGTTCGGCCCTCCTGATATACATGTGGACTGGGACCCGCATTTGAACCCCAATCCTCCAGAGTAGTAAGCGAAAGCTTTATCATGCGGTTGACATAGTTGTTAGCAAATTTTTAATTAAATATATTAAAAAAACTTATAAACTACATTAAAAATTTTCCTAGTATGTAGATTATAATATGATCAATAACACGGAAACTTTTAAAATTTATCAATATGATGTAATACTTACCGTCGGAAGAAAAATTTATTATAGCTGAAAAAATTAATTACTGTTAGTATTTAATGAATTTATCCGATAAATAATAATATATTTAATTAAATAGATATAAATTTAGATTTTTTGCCTACTTACATTGAGAATTATCGACTGATTGTTGGTCATCTGAATTTTCATTATCAGATTCTGAACTGCTATCGCTTGATTTCCCTATACGAATAGTTTAACAAATTGGAATATATTTGAAATGTTATTAAAATAAATTTTGAATTATATAATTAAAAAAATTAATGTTTATAATAAATTCGATAATATATCATTA
>AYEL01060407.1:0-16634 GCA_000484575.1 Olivierus martensii | reverse complement strand
TCCAAATTTTGAAAGCACAGCCAAATTAATTGATTATATCAGTACTTGGTGGGAAATTATGAATGTTAAGACTTCTTTGAAGGGCATTAGAAAAATAAATAAATATATGGAATCTAAAAAAATTAATGTTTATAATAAATCAGATAATATATCATTATATTTAATTTTAAACGGGAAAATTATTTTACATTTTATATAAAAAATTATAAATTATTTCATATTTACTAACTAATAAAATGGAGATTCTGTTAGTATTGTGGGATTAAATTGAATAGAAATAAATTTTTGATTCTTAAAAAATATTTCCTGAATCTATAAAATGATTTTTGTTAAATAATAAATTAAAAATATCATAGAAAAAAAATCTTAAATATTAATTTTTCCACTACAGTCATACTCCGAATTTTGGTTCATCGACCTTTGGCGTTTGGGATTTACGTATATTTTGAATTGCCATTATTCCCCAAAGTTTCAATGTTCAATTTGAAGTTATGGCTGTTCTTCAGTAATTTTTTAAAATGTAATTGTTTACGTTTTCAAAATAAGGTCAACAGTATTTATTTTAGTTATAAATGCTTCATTTATGATAGTTTTGACGTACATGCACGACAATTGCAGTGCATTATATGCAGAAGGGACATGGGCTGAATAAATAAAAATAAATGATAATAGATGGACAACTAAAGTACTTCCACTGGATAACAAAGAGATAAAAAATGACCAAGAAAGAGACCAATTACAGATGGAGAGATGAGATTGTTAATTTTACATCAGAAGTGTTGGATCAGAGAGGCTGTAGATAGGAAGAACTGGAAATTGCTTGGAGTGACCTTCATCCTGCAGTGGATTGATAACGTTTGATTATGATGATGATGATATGCATTGATGAGTAAAAAACGACAATGCTTCAATTTATAGCATTTTCGAGTTAGGTATCGGTCGGAAATCTAAGATGATATAACTTCAAGGTATTCCAGTATATTAATTGAGAGGAGATATTTTTATGTTCCATCGAGTCGTGGATGACTCCTGGTGACATCTTGAACAAAAGCCGCCATTCAACGCTATCTTCAGCGAGATCTTGAAGCTCTTCTAGAGCCCTCCCAGTGATTCTTTGATGATATCAAGATATCTGCTTCGTTGTCTTCGTCTTATTTTTCAGATAACCGAATCATGAAATTCTAACAATTATTTCTTCATAAATTACGTTTAATTGAAAATTTAACAGCAAATATTTTTTAATTATAATTACTTTATGTTGGTCTAGGAATAATATTATGAAAAGTAAATAAAATATTATTTTCTTACCAACTGTTTTTGCCCATTGTTTGTGAATATCTTCACCAAACCTAGATTGGCTAAGCCATTCATCATCTCTGCATTCTGCAACAATAAATAATGCTTTAATTAAAAAAATCTATAAAATTTTATATACAAAACGTATACGATAACGGATAAATACCAATAAATACTAAAATTCCAAACATTATCCATAATAACAGAGTAATGTTCTTCATATCTGGTTCTGCGTAAAGGTATTCAAGCTGGATATACGTTTGTATGCCTGTTGATTAGTTTTTTAATATTCTCTAATAAAATTTGAGTCTTTTATATACATTTATTTATTTATTTTTAATTTATCATAAATGTAATCTGTTGCCCAAGGATAAGCAAGTGTGCGTATATGAGGTAAAAATTTTTCCTTGAGATAATTTTGCTAATGCTTTTATCAGTTAATAAAGTTCTAAATTTGAAATAATTATACAGTTTCTTTTCTGGCTGAACTATTGCATTTTTTTATTACACTTGTTCCTATGAGGAATTAATTCATAATATCAGTTTTCGATCATTTTGTTGGTTTGTTTTTACCGCATAGCGTTTCAAACTATTTTTGATTTAGTGGAAAAAAAATCATTCTTAAACAGAACAGTTTGCAATTGGATTCATTGTCCTCTATTCATTTAATTTTATAAAAGAATCAAAATATTATATGTTTACAAATGAATTTTTTTTTATTTAATTAAAGATATACAAAAAACAAAATTTTTAATAATAGTCTAAAGATTTATGATTTTTTGATTACATGTCAGAATTAATTTTCACGAATTTCGCTTATTTTTTTTATAAAATATTTCTCAATGTTTTAATTATTTTCCGTGATGGTTATCGTGGAAAATACGTAGAATTTTTTATGATTATCACTGAAATATTTATAAGAATTAATTATAATTCTAATTAAAATTAGAGGAAAGTGTGTCTTATAATATTATTATGCTGGATGTCTGTGTATTCCCACTAATACTAAGTTCATAGTCATGTTTTGCTATTAAAGTAGTCTAAGGCATCCAACAGAATGTGAAATTTTGTTAATGTAATCCAGCAGAAACCATTTTAAAATGGTTTCTGCTGGATGCCTTAGACTACTTTAATATCCTTCAGCAGCAACCATTTTTCCTTCAACAGCAACCATTTTAAAATGGACATTCACCCCCGTGAGGAATTTTCTTAGCATGGTATATATTAAAATAATTAATAGTTTTTATGACATTATTTTTCAAAAGTTACCCGTATGAATATTTTGAATATTTCCGTAAATTAATGTTGTTCCTAATTACGACTTATTCCATTTATAGTGCTCCCCGAATATAACGCTATCGTTTATACCGCGGGTCTTTCCTGTTCCCAATGCTGAATTACCCCTATAAACAAAGTAAGCACGTGCTTAGGGCAACAAGGGAAGGGAGGCACCATAGAAATTTTTCATAGCCGAATTTATCATTTAGATTCTTAAATTATAGGGCAACAAGGGAAGGGAGGCACCATAGAAATTTTTCATAGCCGAATTTATCATTTAAATTCTTAAATTTGATTAAATTTATATCCATTTTCAAAATTTCATGAAAAATGAATAAGTTCTGTTTATAGCATTTTCTCTCTTCATGTTTATCGTGCAAAATAAAGTACAGCTCCGGCCAAAATGTTTGTCACCTCACCGGATACGTTCGGCTTCCTTACAATACTCGGCTTCAGCATGCATTAGTTTCCTCGGTAACGTAGGCACTAATGTGCTGGCGGAGGGATCGTCCATTATGTAGTTCGCTAGCAACGAGGGGTAGGGTTCTGATAGCGGCGAGAGAACTGTGACGTGTTTAAAATGAATATTAAAGTTTTCATAGAAAACGAATGGCGGACTAATATTATGGCTTTCGTAATAGATAATAAAAAACTATGTGCGATAGGTGGAAGTGATAATTTTTCCTGAAATACTAATCGAGATGCAGGGATGAGAATGACGTAGTCAAACGTCATCCTCATCTCTGCATCTCGATACTGAAGACAATGCCTCGTGCCATCACGAAAGAAATTAGAGATTTGGTAATCCACCATAGAGAAAATGGTGTTTCGGTGAATGAAATTGCTGAAATGTTGGACATCAGTAGGAGAACAGTTATTAGGATATGCAAATGTCCAGCAGAAAGAGGCACGTTGTCGCCATTTAAATCAACAGGCAGACCCAGAGTTTTTCTCTATGGTGGATCGATGTATAAATTTATATTGAAAAAGCATTTATTGCCAACTTGTTTCTATGTTATTATTTATACATTGTTAAAATTACACATTACAAACTAATCGTTTGAGATTTACATATATAATTCGATAGTTGTATTTGGGTGGGGATATTATATTCAACTGTCTGCAACGATAAGCGAATATAGCAAATTCGAAATCCGTTTATATACAACGAAACATTGTGAACATACGTAGGAATATATTCATAATTGTCGCGTTGAACGTTATAAGTGGAATGAAATGCCATCGTTCAGTTTCTTCCTGTTGTATCCCAGAAAACACTAAAAGATATTACGCACGCAACGCGTCCCTCTCTCGTCAGGGACTATGCAAGGAGGGATGTCATCCATATATACCGCATACTCACTCAATATAAGTTTATTTTACATGTTTGCTTCAAGAACTTCATCAACAATTTAATAACCTGTCTTTATTGGGATTTCCTGCACGAGTTCGTTAAGCAGCCAGAAGGCAGCATTGCGGGCTGCTTAGCATCAGTATATTTCATCCTACATTTTTTGCGGATCTGTCTATACGAATCCATTGGAAATTGTAGGACGTATAGAAGAGACACTTAGCAATAGCTAGGGACGGGTTCGGCCCACTTAACCAATACAGATATGAATCGGGCGACCTGTTAACTATTCAAATGCTCCGGGTGGCACTAGCAAACCGTTGTAATTAATTAAAAACACAAATATCAAGTTTTGTAATGGTCAATACGGGTAAAATTTCGACATAATAAAATGTTTAAAATGATTATTGATTGAATGATATAAATATTATTGATTAATAATAATCAGATTTTTTAATCTTTGAAATCCTCCAACGTATTGAACGCTAGACAACAATATTGGAGACTCCCTTATTCGAAAGGAAAAATTATGAATGTTTGTCAAACTGACACTTAAGTAGCAGGGACATAATTGTGTGTGTGTTTGAATTTCGCGAGAAATGATCATCTTTCCAATTATTACAGTTATAAATTATCATATTTCTTTTTTATACAAAATAACTAAAACATTTGTAATGATATACTTGTATTTAAACTGTTTTCAAATATTACTTTCTTAATAATTACGTTTGGTTTCAAACCATCTGTTACCTTATTAAAAAGTAATGCTGCGAGTGATAATACTTTAGAGCGATCAGTCTTGCCAATTTACCTCCCATGCTTTGCGTAACCCACCTCCCCTACATTGAATGCGTGTGGGACACGTCTAACGCACTCAATGTAGGCAGCACGGTATGTGGATTGGAAACTGTAGCCGATCATGATTTCCGGTTTCCAACGCCTAGTTGAAAGTGACAAACATTTTGGCCGAAGCTGTACATGTTATTATTACTTAATTAAAGATTATCATCTTCTTCAGTTTATTAAAGGTATTTCTGATTTGTAAATCTTTTTTTAATTTCTTTGTAGTAGTGAATGCCAGCCATTTTTAAACGGTTGAAAGTGTAGGATAAAGAACACATCCTCAGATTATGTTAATGGTAGAACATGATTATCAAATTTCATAAAAATCTATTAATTAAGTCTGTTTATTATATGTGCGAAACATACAACTGTTTTGCAAACAGACATCAGCAAAATGATAAGACTGGCATTCCTCACTAATGATGATAACTACACCTTCCTCAGGAAAAATATATTGTTCTTATTATAGTTTTATATTATCTCTTGATTTGTCTTCTATTAGAATATACTCTAATATAATTATTTCTAAAATATTAGCAGTGATGACATTTAAATTATATCAAAATTATTATAGTTTTATATTATCTCTTGATTTGTCTTCTATTAGAATATACTCTAATATAATTAATTCTAAAATATTAGCAGTGATAATATTTAAATTATATCAAAATTATAATTAATTAGATATTAATCTTATAACCATGACTTATAATTAGAAAAACGTCAACAGACACCTATATGGAATCATTAAATGGCAGCAGATGGCAGACATTACTCTTGATATTATTAGAGTCCATAGATAGATAATTAGAAAAACGTCAACAGACACATATATGGAATCATTAAATTGCAGCAGATGGCAGACATTACTCTTGATATTATTAGAGTCCCTAGATAGATAGAGTGCCGCATTCAGCCGCCATTTTATATCATCCTGCCGATCGATAATCGCGGATAACTTTATGGAAAGTAAACCATAATACTATATTTCTATTCTAATTTATAAATACATCAATTGTTTACCTGGCAAACAAAGATCGTATTTAGAAAAGTTTTCCTTCTAATATTTTTTAGCCATTTCCTTTTATCTCTAATTTCTTTTACCTTGCGGCAAAGGAAAGAATCTATGACCCTTTTCTGTTCGATTAAAACAATTTATAGCACTGTAACATGACATCATCTTAAAAAAATAACCTCTGAACCTATGAACGCAATGATAACTCAATAGTGTAAAGTCTATGAAGGCAATGATAACTCCCTATCTAAACAGGATATAAAATGGCCGATATTGTAGCATCTGGTGGTCCAAAGGTATGCGCTACTCTATATATCTAATGACTAGATATTATTACGATACAGCGACATCTGCGAATTTTATCTTTTTAGAGGAACTACAATTTTAATTTAATTTTTAAATTATTAATAAAGACAAAACGTTTAACTGTCGCAGAAATCGAAAGATTATATCTATCTAATGATACCCTAGTTATAGGAATCAGTACAGTGGTTCGACTGCAACAGGGATATCCATCCAGCCATCCAACCACGTTTCTCTGTTAATATATATATGATTCTATAATTAAACCTTCTAATTATTTCATAACAAATTCTAATCATTTTTTACGTTAATCATCAACAACGTAAATAAATAATTTTTATAAACCGAGTAAGTGAAATTTGTTAAAATTTAATTCTGATAGTTTAATTAATTAAAAAAAAAAAATCACAAATCTTTAAACTGTTATTAAAAATTCAGTTTGCGAAATTATAATAATAAATTAACTGCTTATAAAAACAAATCTAATAAAAACACATTATTAGATTTATTTTTTTATTTATTGCGTTTTTATTTCTAAATTCAAAAAGGTAATTATATTAAATTTAGAACCTTAATAATTGATAAATGAACACTATTTTTTAAGGAAAACTTTTTGTCGCAAATACCGCACACTTTCATATCCTTAGGCATCAGATTATATTTATGATAAATTTTCAAGGAAAAAAAACAAAGACATATAAAAGCCTCGAATTTCATTTGAGAATAATAAAGATCAAATCAACGGCAGCAAGTATATCCGTGGCAGATCTCGAATTTCATTTGAGAATAATAAAGATCAAATCAACGGCAGCAAGTATATCCGTGGCATACCTTTACTAAGAATCAGATATGAAGAATATTATTCTATTATTATGGATAATACTCGGAACTTTCGCATTCATTGGTACTTACCCTTTATTATATAGGTTTTGTTTATATAATATTATAGGTTTGTTTGATTAAAATGTGATTTTTCGTTGAAGAATGCGAAGATTACGAATGGCGATATCAGCCTTGGTATGGAAAAAATATTCACAAACAATGGACAAAAGCGATTGGTAAGGAAATAACTTTTTATTTATACATAAAGAAAGTATTTTATAATTAATAAATTTTTTACTGTTAAATTTTTAATAAACGCAATTTAAGAAGAAATAATTACTAGAATTTCATGATTAGGATATATCAAAGTAACAGTTAATGCAAGGATTGTCAATAGCCTCACTTGTAGAAGATGTCAGGATGAGGATGAAACTCCTCTTCATATTTTATGTGAATGTGTGGCCCTTTCAGGGTTAGGGTATGATCTTCTTGGGTTGTATTTTCCTACACCAGAAGATCTTTTAACAGTTCCCTTTCAGGGTTAGGGTATGATCTTCTTGGGTTGTATTTTCCTACACCAGAAGATCTTTTTACAGTTCCATTGAAGAAGATACTGTATTTTGTGATTAAGATGGGACTTCTTATGGGATGATCCTGTTGGGGGTGCACAATAGATCTTTGGTGGTCGCAGTGCTAGGGCTGTGTAATTTCCCCTTTTCGTATATCTACACCTACAACAGTTAATGCGTCTGTCTGATGGCCGTTTGGCTTACAACCCTGTAGGATCTGGGTTCAAATCCGGGTCCCATTCCTTCAGTTTTTAGGAGGGATCCGGACCCGTCCCGTTGAACCCCATCCTTCAATTATCCAGTTGACACCATATGTGCTGGCCAGCCTGTCATGGGAGCTATAAGTGGCCGCAGCCATCCTCATGGGATATAGGATATCCCATGAGGATATGGCTGCATAATATAAGTGACTAACCTAACCTACAACACTTAATCCAATGAAAAAATTTATTTTTGGATATTCCTACATATTATATACCGTATTTTTATATTGATTATTAATAACAATAAATGATTTTTGTTTCAGAAATTAAAAATTTTTTTCTACGAAATGTCTTATTTTATATACGATCAATACGAAATAATTAAAAATTTTATTTTGTATAAAATTTAAGATAATTTTTCAGATTACAGATTAAATATAATGAAATAATTACATCAGCATAAATTTTCTTCGAATATATTCTGATTTTTCGAATATTTTTTAGGAGAGACAAGTGATAATGATTCAGAATCTGAAGACGAAAGCTCGGATGACAAACAAGCCAACGATAGTAATGAAAGTAAGTCGCAAAAAATATCTATTTTCATAATTATTTAATTAAATATATTATTATATATAGGATAAATTCATTAAATACTAAAAATGATTATTATTTTTTCAGTCGCATTTAATATTTCTTCCGACAGTAAGTATTACAGCTTATTGATAGATTATAAAAAGTTTCCGTGTCATTGATCTTATTGTAAGCTGCATAAGAGGAAAATTTTTAACATAGTTAACATCTTTTAACATATTTAATAAGAAATACATAAAATAATTTTTGTTTTTATCTATATAATATATATATATTTTTTTAAATTATGGGATTAATATTTTGTAAATCATATTTCAGTGTCATAAAGTTTTTTACGCATCACGATCATTTTAAATTTTTCTACTGTTAATATCAAAGTCTAGAAATTTGCATTTAGTAAATCATGAAACTATTTTGTCTTATATTTATCATTACTGTAACATAATCTATGAGTAATTATGTCTTTAAAACAATCTTAAGTATACGAAGATGAACCAAATACGTGGCCATGTTTGTATAAGGACTGCAGAGGTAAGCAACAGTCTCCAATAAATATCGATACAGAAGCTATCACTACTGATGAAAATCTGGGTCCTCTATCATTCGAAAATGATGACACGCCATTAAGTGATCTGATTTTAAAAAATGCTGGTTTTACTGGTAAGTATTCATCTTTCCATTATTATTTTTCTGGTTTCGAAAGATTTAATTCTGACGTTTCGACAGTTGCTTTGTTTGTGCCACTCTCCGCTAACGTTACTGTAACTAGTGACTGGCTATCTGACACTTATCGTTTATCCGTAATTACTTTTTCTTTCGGAGAAACCAACAAAAATGGTTCACTTCATACTGTTGATAGCAAATACTATCCTTTCGAGGTAAGTAGTTCTTTGTCTGTTTTGTTATTAAAGATAGTTTTCTATTATAGACATTCGTAGAGTAAATTTATGAAAGATTTCTGATAATCATTGTTTCTTTTTTGTGCATAAAATCATTTGAAAGCAGATTAAAACCTAGCATTCTGAACTTTCATTTTATATTTTATAGTGAATTTATTTTATACAATTTTGAAGGTTATTTAGAGATTTATAAGTATTTAAGTAGAATCAGAATTGCTCTGTTGTTAATTTTCGTTTTTTTGTCAAATGTCTGTCTATAAAAAGTAGATTTAAATCATGAAATAGAAAAAAATGCGTATATTTTCGTGTGAAGATATTCTTAAAATTAGGAAATCGATGTGTTCCTTAATAAAATTGATGAATTTATTTTAAATTTTTGATATACTTCTTTTCTTCTGTAACATTCTTCTATCAACAATACTCTTCCGTAACATTTTTCTTCGTACACTGAACTTTTCCAAAACTCTCCTCTTGATATAAAGCACTTTTCTTTAACATTCTCCTTGATATAACCACTCTTCATAACTCTCTTCTGGATACAGTAGCTGTCTATAAGACTCATTTTATTATAATGTAAATTTATATAAAATTTCCTATTTAATCAAGGCAGAAATATGCAGTTACAATTTAATAACGATTAAATGATACGGAAGCTTTTTTAAAAATGTGATTTTGGAAATGATAAGAAATTATGTTTACCTATTCTTCTTAATTAAATTATTTATATTTACGATAATTATGAAATATATACAAGTAACTCTAGTTTAACACAGTACAGTCTGATCCCGTTAATACGCGGTAGTCAGATCCATGTTTACTAAACCGCGGGTTAAGTGAACAGCGAGTTACAGTATTAACATAAATTGAGTGATAATATAAGTTCCAACATTGATATGAATTTTCTATGTGATTTGTTGTTTCTATGTGAAGATGGTTGAATGTTTAGCTAATTTCACTTATAAGGAGATTTAATGATTAAGATGTCTAAGAATGAAATCACAAGCGATTGCTTATCAACGTAAAACCGCGGGTTAAGAAAACTTGCATGTTAGTGAACCGCGTGTTAACAGGGTCCGACTGTAGTTAGGGCTGCTATAAAATTTATCCAATACCGTTTTATTTAAAGTTACGGTTTACCGAAAATTCTAAACTGTGGTAACGGAGCAAGATCAAGTTCCATAAATATCATTTTGTGCACCGATTGTACAATTTTCTAATCGTGTTAAGGCAATGATATATTGCACGCGACGCGATGCGAAGGTGATAGAAACAATCGCAATCATCATTTCGTGTTGCACCCGCGGCGCAACCTTTCTATATTTTGCCGGTTTTCTCTTTTTTTTTCACTGAATCGTCGACAGAGATCGCTTGCGGAGCATTGGTTATGTGTTCATATTGCAAAAAAGTGATAATATACTTATAATATCGTCGTCATCAAGTCACAAAACACTTTAAAGAAGAAAAAGAAGGAAGTGGTGATCTTGAATCACGTATGTCCACGTTCTTGGGTACGCCTATGGTCAGAATCCCATACTCATGGTTGAATTTCTGCTATTTTCTAAGTCTGTGAAGTATTCGTTTTTATTGGCTAATTCTTTCTTTCGCATCTGGCCGAACCATATTGTACACGATTGCTGATTGGTCAAAGTTCAATTTCTTTTATCTCCTTTCACACGGTTAGCAGGCAGAATTAAGGAAATGATAGATATGTTAAACTTTTTTTTTGTATTTATAGAAGTATCCTATATAGAAGATATAGGATTTTGGCTGCTAAGAGAAGAAAAATAAATGTGTCCTCTAAAAACAAAGGAATATTTTTTTTATAATATTTTTGCGCCTTTTTGTATTCTTTATAAAAACATAAAAGTGTTTTATATTTATTAAAGCTCCTTTTTTAAGATAAGTACCTTATTTATCACACGGTTGTTCCGACTCAGCTATTTATGTTAAACATGACTTCCGACTCCGACTCAGCTATTTATGTCATGTTATGTCATTCCGACTCAGCTATTTATGTCATGTTATGTCATTTTTGGAGGGACATTACATTATTGCAAACCAAGAGAGTACTAAGCAGTAGAATACCAGTATCCACTTCAGTCCTTCTGCACACAAGGCGAGATCAACCATTAGGTGAAAAATGCAGATTAACAGACCGGAAAAACTCAAAATTTGGAATCAGGAATTGAACCCGCATCCTCCTAAAACGTATGATCACATGGATATAGTGGTAGAAATGCACAAACTTCTACCACAATTTATTATAACCATGTCATCATACATACTTTTACTAATCCAAATCTGATATATCTTATTTAATCATTTTAAAAAGTTATCTTTTTTCAAATAAAATTTGGATGCTTGGATAAAAATTCGTTATTTATATCTATAAGAAATAATTAATTTTTATCACATTAAAGTTATATTTAAATTCAGTTATATTACTAGTCTCACAAGGGACACCTATGGATGGTAGTGATTACCTGTACCGCGATTTTCTCACAAGGGGCACATATGGCAATCGCATAGAAGTGTGTGAAAATCACATTCTATGCGGGACACATATGGTAGTGATCACTTCTATCGCGGTAGAAGTGACCACTACGGCACATATGGCAATCGCATAGAAGTGTGTGAAAATCACATTCTATGCGGGACACATATGGTGGTGATCACTTCTATCGCGGTAGAAGTGACCACTACCATATGTGGTCGGCCGGATGGCCGCGTGGTAAAGCTGCGGCTTACCACCCTGGAGGATCCGGGTTCAAATCCGGGTCCCACACCTCCAGTTTTTCAGGAGGGGTCCGGGCCCGGCTCGTTGAACCCCATCCTTCAGCCATCCGGTTGGCCCCATCATGGGTGTTGGCCAGCCTGTGATGGGCTCTATAAGTGGCCGCCGCCAGATAATGAATATCCCATGAGGATATGGCGGCTTAACCGAACTAACCAACCAACCAACCAACTACCATATGTGTCCCTTAAAGGAAAATCGCATACAAGTGTGAGAGAATTTCATTGAATGTGTCCCTTGTGAGAAAATCGCAACATCACAATTTGGTGAAATGTTTGCTATCGGAGAGCAAACATTTCACCAAACTCTCATGCTGAGATTTTATCATAAAGTCTCCAATTAGTGCGGAAGGTAGGAACTTCTCGTTTTCTCATTAGCTGTCACATAAACATGCTCTTTAAGAATCGCTGATCTAGGTTATAATCTAATTAAAAAATAAACAAGAAATTATTTTGTCCTGTTTACTGTGTACTTTACCATGAAAGTGAATCGTTATTGTTTTGAGTATATAATAAGATTTAAAATAATTTTAAATCTTATTATATACTCAAAACTTTCAGTCACAGGAAGCAATAATTATTATTGTTTCATGTGACTGAAAGTAAATGTTACGTTACTTTTATAAACCTTCTGTTTATAAATCTTTGATGATAATCTGAGAATTATCTACCTGTTCTGTAAGTAACATCTTTTTTATTACTCCAGAATACAAGAGTAATTTGCACTGTAATGCCATTTTATCTATCGACTACCGGTCTTTAATTTTCTGTACTGCATAAATTTCTTTACCTAATAATTTTTTCATTGTGTGCTGAATGCGAATTGCTTCTGTTAAGATAGCAATACGTATAAAATATAGCATGTAGTTTTTCTGTTCTTTATAATTAAGATGAATTGTTTATTTCTGTTCTATCTATGATTTTCAATCAAGTATCTATTACATAAAGTAATAGGTACTGATTGAAAATCATAAAAACTTTTTCATTATTATGATTAATGCAATTTTATCGTTATTCTATTGTTTTGCTAGTTATGTGATAGCGACTTTAAATGTATCATCTTGAAATGAGATTGTAGTTACGTTTTTAGGGAATTTTAGTGAAAAATTTGATTTTATATTATAATCATGAATTATTCTGCTTCAGTGAAGAATCTCTCCTTCCAAAAAACCAAAATTTGATGTTATTCCATAGTCACCATTTGCTATGAGGTGGAAACTATGTCACAGCAGTATTTTCACGGTATATATAAATTCTCTGTCACAATTGAAATATCTGCTTATTATCAGTGTCTTTTTTTTTTGTATGCATATATTTGAGATATATATGAATATCCAATTTATGCAAGTTTGATATCTTTGCTTCCAGAAAAAATGTACCTTATCATAAAGTAATTATAAAACATCATTAAATTGTGGGTTTTTCTATGCAAATATTCGTGTCTGAAATAGAATAATTTATAATTACCATAAAGAAACAGATCAACAAAAATTCCTTCGAAATTTTTTCCATTGTAAATAAATGATCAACAAGTTTCTCCTTTCTAACAGAAAAATATGAAAATTTTGCGAAAAATTGATTTTTTGCAAAAATAAAATAATTATATTTTTTATTGGCAGATAATTTCTTTTTATCTGAACACTAAATACGATAAATTAGAATATAAACCAGGAGCTATATTATACATAAATACCCTATTTCAGGTTAGTAATATTTATATTCATAAAGAACCTATATTTAATTTATTTTTTGAATTGTATGGCATGCATATAACATAAATTATAAAATTTGATTGCCAGGTTGGAAAAGAGAATAAAGCTTTAAAGAATATAACCGAATCATTGCCTGATATTAAAGAACTAGATTCAAACACTACATTGAAATCGCCAATAACTGTAAAAGACCTGTTACCAAAATTTACAAACCAATATATCACTTATAATGGATCGTTAATGTTACCTCCATGTACAGAAGGGCAGAAATCTATCGTCTTCCATTATTCTAATACTATTAGCGAGGAACAGGTAAGTTTTCTATAATTTTATATCATTTATTTTTTTATTTCTAGAAAAAAATGTAAACAAATACCATTTATTCTGCTTGGCTTCGTTTTAGCATTCAATTCAATATCTCTTACTACATTATCTTATTATTTTTTCAATAAAGTGTATTTTATTTTCAGTTGGAAAAATTTAGGAGCATAGACACTATAAAGGATGGAAGAGATCTGAGTGAAGAAGTAAGACCGATTCAACCCTTGAATGGCAGGAAAATTTTAAGTACGAAAAATGGTCATGAGGAAAAGGATTGGTGGTACCAGCCATCTTCCAAACAATATTGGAGATAAAACAACTATGAAAGTTGATGATCGAAATTCATTTATTTTTCGATATAATTAATTTATATTAAACTCATTATGACAAAAATTAATAAAATTATAGATTTGTTATACGATTTATCATTAGATTTTCAACTTATAGTTATTTTAATAATAATTTTTATGTAAAAAATTTATATGATTTTTTTAAGATATAAACGCACGTTATCAACTTTTAAATTATGAAAAAAACATAAAAAATAATAATAAATGTAATTTTAAAATTAATTGGTATCACTATAGTCTGAATTGCCAGATGAGTTTCCAAATTATGTAGTTTATTCCCTTGATATGGTTTTGTAAGGAATTTTAGGGGAATCTTTTCACTTTCGCGTTTGACAAAAATAAAGGAAAAGATTAATGGTGATAATTGACAGAATGGATAGTTGTGTTTTTTTCTAAATTTTCAATATTTTAAAGTATAGCCCAAATGAAAAATTTGCAAATTCACATTATAATATGCTTCCATTAAACTAATGTTACTAAAAAGATAATATTAATTATATATCTAAAGTTAAATTAAATAATGACTCATTGAGACGTCGTGACATGTCATGCATGTAAGAATATAATGTCATCCGGAACTTACTCTTTTCAGTGTCAACAACAGTCAGAAAATAGTATGAAAATTTTAAGTAGGCGTTATAGATTACAACTCCAGAATGCTTCATTCTTGGAACGATTTAAACTAAGTGTGCCCTTTGTTACCAGTAGGTCATAGAAAGTCACCTGCAAACTTTGGTCTCGATAGATCAAACGGTGTGGTGCCTTTGTAGAACAGACAGATAGAAAGAAAAACCCAATAAGCCCATCCCATGGGGTGATTTTGATATATTGTAGACTATCTTAAACTCAGGGTCATGAGAAATAAACCTATAAAGTTTAATCCCAATAGATCAAGCAAGGTGAGAGTCTAACCCTTTGCAATCCTAAAAAAATATTTTTTTAACCGTCTACAGGCGCGGCCATTTAAAAAATTATGATTTTTTTTTGCCATAACTTTATCGCATTTTAATTTTCGGCACGAAAAAATTGGATTTTGTCGGACGTATACCATACTCTGATACCCTGTTTTAGTTTTGGATGAAGAATAAAAGAATAAGAGAAAAAAAATTCGAAAGCAATTAGGCCTAATTTGCATTGGATTTTGTTGTCCATATACTGTGTCCTGATATAGTTTTTTAATTTTGGATTAAGGACCAAAAGAAAAAAAGAAAAAAATACGAAAGCAATTAGGCCTAATTTGCATATGTAAACAATATATCTTTCCCTACACGACGCTCTTCCGATCTTGAAGAATCAAAAGAATAAGAGAAAAAAAATGCGAAAGCAATTAGGCCTAATTTGCATATGTAAACAATACATAATTTTTAAAATTATTCATGATTTCGGGCATCGGATAAACACATTTTTATATTTTTACATTCTTGATGATATTCCGACAATCTAATGATACCAATACTTCATAATTCTAAAAAATTTTTCCAACTAACGAAGACAATTTATACTGTAATTTGATACCGCTGAGCGTAATCCGATACCTCTGTGTAAACAAACAATCGTATTATCCCTCTCGCGGATTAAATACGGTTTTCCACTACACATATGTTTAAAATAATTGTTTATTAGCTATTTTTCTTCCTATTTACTTAAAATAATGTGTGATAAATACATTTTATTTTATAAGAATTATTAGTATGTATAAGAATGTCGATTTTATTGAAAATTTGGTTATTTTAATAAATATTGCTGTAATTTGTATATATAGCTATCATTATTTATTTTAATAAATATTGCTATAATTTGTATACGTAGCTATCATTCTGCCATCTGTATGCCAGATTTATCACTGATTTTTGATAAAATTATCGCTTTTTAGATATGTTATATGGAAATATCAATAGAAGGTAATAACACACGAGAAATCATATATGCTCTTTTAGAATTTATTATAAATTATAAAAACAAAATGATATTCCATAATACCCCCTTTTCCTCTTCTTACATTTTAATAGATTAAACAGCCAGAGCTGTGTTTACTATTGAAAAATAGTCATTAAGCAACTTTGAGGCTGTTTGAGGCTTTGAAAGCAAGAATGAGGTTATGAATGCACATACTATTAACAACAATGACAGTTAGCAAGAAAAATAAAAACTTCTTATGAGCTAGTACCCGTCACTTGCGCTGTTTCAAACACGTGTAGAATTGTTCAAAATTTGTATAGCTTCCAATCCGCGAGCACAATGTACAGCTTCGGCCAAAATGTTTGTCACTTTCAACTAGGCGCTGG
>AYEL01060381.1:0-10151 GCA_000484575.1 Olivierus martensii | reverse complement strand
CGTGTGTGTTCGTGAACCGAAGCATCGTTCGTAAAGCGAAGCAAAATTTGTTCTCAAATGCTGTTCGTAGACCGATTTTTTCGTGAACCGAGACGTTCGTAATCCGAGGTAACACTGTAAAATGTTACTTAAATAATTTATAGAGTGTAATTTGTAGCATGAAAATTTGGCAGTCTACGTTTCCTTAGCACGAATGGTAATATTGTATTTTATTCCTACCATATCTAAATACCATTAACTTATAAAAACAGTGTGTATTTACAATTTTTTATCCGGCATTATTTTATTATTTTTTATACAATAATAAATAATTCTGAGTAACCAGTATGATTACTACCTTCACATAAATTTTAATTATGTATAATAACGGAAAATAATTCGGTTTTGAATTGGTACCTATATCTAAACTTCGCGTTAACTAGATGTCCCAAACATGGCGGCATTCAAGGTCATGTCCATACTTCTCTATAGGAGCATAGAGTGACTTTAACTAAAATCAGATCTGACTTACCGAACGCTTATCTGTCAGACTAATCAGAAGTCTGAGCAGAATTCTGAATTGCCGAATGCGTCTAAAACTGCCTTAAGATTGGTAGAAACAATAATAACAGACCTTCCACTATCTACAACAAAAGTGAAATGAGTAACACCTATGGTAACGCCAGATACAGCCAATACTGGCAGTACCATCGAACAAGCGAAGTGTCCCATCTGTATCAACTAATCTATGATTTACATATAACATAATTAATAAACTATATAATATACTGTCCTTTATTAATTTCTATTATATATATGGTTTATTAATTATGTTATATGTAAATATCCCCAAAATTTAAGTTTTGTATAGATAATCGTTGAAAAATATTGTTTTTAAAAACTAAAGAATTCGCTATTAGAATATTAACCACATGTATTTTGGAATTTAGAACGTCCTTTGTTCTAAACTGTTAAAAAATGTTAGAGTTGATGATGGCTGCACAGTAGCCGAAAACATTTCCCTAGAAATAAAAAGTTTACATATAAACTGCAATTGGGACTGCTTAATAGTGCTGTTATTGAGAGTTTTAATATGTAAAGTACTTATTTTTAAATATTAAATTCACAATTGAAATTGAAATAAGTATGTTTCAGTTTCTACAACAACAAAATATATATAAAGTTAATTGTTATAAGTTATTAGTTATTTAAGTTAATTTAAGTTAGTTATTTTGGAGCCACATAATGAATGTTGCATCTAGAGCCTCCAAAAGTATAAATGTAGCCCTACGCTGAGAGGATGTTCTAAAAGTGAAACAATTGAACCCTATTATTAAATTATTAATTAAAACAACAAAAGATGGGAATTTTCATATTTACCAAATTTATGAACCGTATTTTGGAAATTAGGCAAAAATCACTTTAAAAGTAATATATTCAGTGATATTTATCAAACTGACCAAATTCATTTGGGAATTATATATAATTGCCAGTAAAAGTGAAAAATTCTGGCAATTTATCAAATTTACCAACTTCATTTGTGAATTATGTAAAATCACCGGTAAAAGTAAGAAATTTAGTGAAATTTATCAAACTTACCAAGATGATTGGTGATTATATATAATGTGAAGACCACGAAAATACGAATTATATTCGCGATATATAAGAAAAATTTAATGTATCAAACAAAGAAATGTAAAAGAGAGAAAGTTAAAAACATCGAAAAAAGAAATTGTAAACGGGAGAAAGAACGTTAGAAATGAAAAGAAAGCATTTACCGAATTGCACTACCAGACACTAAACTTCGTTCCCAGTGTCGTAAATCTCAAAAACAAAAAGGGATTACGTATCGCGGGCGAAGGATCGTGCCTGTGCAGGTGTCCAGGGACTATCGCAGTAGACCCTACCTGCAAGTGAAATAATAAACAATAGTCGGGAGCGATCGGAATCCGAGCATTTGGGCTAAATGTCACGTATGTCCCGGGCTCGGAGATGTTATAAAAGGGAGAACGGATTGGAAGAAGCTTACGCAATAGCATTCATCACCGCTGAGGTTTTACAACCGCCGTCCTGTCCTCCAGCTATGCCGCATCTACAGGGATTCGGATCCCACGTACAGGAAAGGTGTTTCCACCTCGAGGCAGCAATTAGCTGAGACGAGTGCTCCGTCTGAAGAAGACCCCCGGAAGCTACCGATCGGACGACAAGTATAAATAGGTCCCCATGCGGATGAAGATTTCATTTAGAACTCTGAACTCTAAATAATAAGTGTCGTGCTATAAAATTGTGTTAAAGCAAGATCTACCAAGATCCCACTGTTATACAACGTATTTATCCTCACTTTATGAGATATATTGTAATTCTCTCTCTCTAGAATAAAGATCCAAGGTGTTAACCGTACGAGCTGTTTATCGTTGTTTCCTTGAGCACCTCTCCATCTTTACTCAACTTTAGCCCACATCATCATCCGCTAGGCATACCCGCCTATTTTGTCGGCTTCGTTTCCAACGATCCTGACTGGTGTCAGATCCTGACGTTGTCCACACAAGGCTAAGGCCTGTAAAATATTATATCACGCCTCCTGGCGTCCCACAATAATAACACACACAATTAATCACTTTTACCATAACATATATATACAAGTATATATATATATATATATTTTGGCAAGCATTTCTATTGATAATCTTTTAATTTTTTCTTTTCTATTAAATTGCTAAATAATTATATATATATATATATATTTTGGCAAGCATTTCTATTGATAATATCTTTTAATTTTTTCTTTTCTATTAAAGTGCTAAATAATTAAGACTGCCAGATTATAAATACATGTAGACCTTGATTAGTGCGAATAATGGATTCCACGAATTTCTCGCACTATTCGAAGTATTAACTATATGTAAAATATGGTACAGTAATTGGTTCTTGCTTTGTGAGATTCCGGCCATTAGCCAACCTCACGATGAATAACCACAATACTAACTGTTTAAGAAATATTTATTTTCATATTTTACATCATTGTTCATCATCTAAATTAATAACTTACCAGGAATTGCGTCTCATACCATCATCAAACCAACCGCCAAATTGAATGCGGAAGTTGAGCGCTGCTTTTATAATGCTCAATCACATCCATTTTTTGCTGTAGCGTAATCACTAATTTTTTCTTTTTTTCGTTTCCTGTTTTATCCTCAAAAGTGTTCTTCCTTTTATCCATTTCGATACTGTTTAAAAGAGAAAATTCTGTACTATACTGTATGTATATGATAGCAAAGCTAAATAATAGTACAGTAATGTTAAACAGTTAACGGCAAAAAGCCCATCTTTCTGATGTTTCACCCCTTCAAAATCGTGTGACCGTTCTTGGACTGCTCCTCGTCCGGTTTTACTAACCAAAAATTAATGGTAATTTGTTAATTGACATCATAAAAGGAGACGGAGCTTTTTGGGCGAGTTCCAAATCTCAACAGACTAATCAGTGATGAGTGATCAGAACCAATCAGCAAGAAACTTGTTTGATTAACTCAACACTGATTGGCTTGATCACTCATCACTGATTAGTCTGTTGAGATTTGGAATTCGCCCTTTGTTAGTAAGACTGGTCTATGCTTACAACTCGCATTAATCGAATATTTACTCGCACTAACTGAAAAACAGTATCATTTTTGTAAGTCACACTAGTTGCATTATTCAAACTCGCACTAATCGAGGCCTACCTGTAGTCTAATTAATAATATTCAACTCAGTAGCTGCTTGTTGAAATACTTAGAGTTGATTTTGAGATTAGCAGAATATTTTTACATAGATTTTGCTCAATATTTACACTTTTATAATAATAAATAAAGCTGCTTACCATAAAAGAAAAAAATAAAGCTCCACTGGAAAGAAAGTGCCATACATCATGACCATCATAGAAATCAAGAATAATGCAACTTTTATTATTTTCTCTGGATAGAGCAGGAGTTTTCTAAGAAAATAAAAAAGTTTAAAAATATTTTATTGCATATTTTTAAATTATGCAATATGCTGGAATGAAAAAATTATTTTATTACATCATTTATAGACATATGTTAAATCCAATACTAAAAATCAATTTTAAAACATTTAAGAAAACTTTTAATTTGGAACTTATAAAAATTGTTGATGATTTCTCTAGAAAACTTTTGTTTTTTAGAGAAATCATCAACAATTTTTATATATTCAACACAGAATAACAAATAAATTTAAAATTAAAATATATGTGCTCTCTAATTACAAATATCTGTATACTACAAATGTGAAATTTCATTTCCAAATTTCATGAAATTTCAAAAACTCTTCAATAATTTTAAACAATATGAAAATAGAATAGTCTAGCAACCAATAGTATATAAAATTACACAGTTAGTTTCCTAATATGACAGTATTTCAAGATGAGAGCAATTATGCAAAAATTCTCATTTTATAATCAGAACTTTTTGTTCAAATCTGTGAAATAAGAAACTTCTAATTGGTACAGCTATGAAATATATTACAAAACACAGTATATAAAGTAGTTCTTGGGGCCAAAAACAACAATATATGAGTTAAAAACAACCTGAGTTATGAACAAAATTAGTATGAATTATGTTCATAACTAGAAGAGTTCATATACACAAATGCATATATCATATGTACACAGGGCAACTAAAATGTATGGAAATGGCTAAATATTTTGAAAATGGTTTATCAGAAATCTTTGAAATTTAGTATAATGTTAGGAGTGTTTATGTCTTAAATATTTGTATTTTTTTCAACTTTATATCATAATTTATTTTCAAGATCCAAGACAAACTTCACTTTTTTTAAAGGGCACTATGAGTCAATTTGGCTACATTTGAAATGAGCATTTCATCCTGAATTCAATGATATAGCACATGCCTATCTTATCTTTTAGAAAAATCTCAAAAAGACCCATGTTGACTTTACCACAAAGTTGATGGCATTATTTATTGTGATCGCTGCTAATGCTTCCGCATGGCCGGATCATCAGCCAGCAATTGAACGTTATTCTACAAAAACATATTTGAATATTAAATTACACTGACTTTTTATGGTTTTTATTAATTTTTGTGTATTTTATCTCATACTAACATTTCTACAATTCATTATTACTCTTTACAGTATCTGTGCAATAATTATTGTTTAAAATAGCTCATTTAAGTGAAAAAGAGAGGATATAAATTTTAATGATGATTGGATATGCTGAGAAGCTTCAAAGTAGTAAACTCTTTTCAATGGAATTCATCCTGACCAAAAGCCCATCTCCAAATCAACTGTTTCAAACATTGCAAGGATTAAATGAAACTGGGAGAGTTAAAAGATTGATCAAAACCTGGATGGCTAAAAAGTGTTATTAATGATGAAAATTCGTTGACAGTTATGTTAGATGTGATAGAAAATCCAAAACATTCCACACAGCAGTTAGCACTGAACCATGATATGAGTAGACCAATCATGGTTGGAATAAATATAAAAAAATATTGAAACAGGGAAAGTACTACAAAATACACTCACTGCAAGAACTGAATGAAAATGATTTTGACAACAGGATTGAATTTTGTGAAAAAACAATGCACAGGATAATCGAGGATGGTAACTTCATTTAACCAAGTGCTATTTTCTGATGAATCTACTTTTTGTTTAAATGGATAGGTTAACTGCAATAACTAGATTTTGGTCAGAGATTAATTGATTGGAGGAAGCACTGAATGGAAGAAGTCCACACCCAGCACTCATAAAAAAATTAATGTTTGATGTGGTGTTATTGGTCAGCATGTTGTAGGTCCATTTTTCCTCAATAGCAATTTAACATCTAAGAGACATCTATGACTTTTGCAACAACAAGTTTTACCCTGACTAAGGAAATTCTCTCTAACTACAACAATCTGGATCTGCCAGCAGACACCATATGGTTCCAACAAGATGGAGCACTTCCCTATTTTTTACATCAAATATGCCAGTATTTAGACGAAACATTTCCTGCTAGATGGATAGGACAGAGAAGAACAATTGTATGGCCATTAAGAGAACTTAAATCAATCACCTGATTTAAGTCCTCTTGACTTTTTCTTGTGGGGAATATAAAAATTGTGTATATGTTAATAGAACAATGCATATAGAAGAGTTGTCAGGACAAATAAGGAATGAAATTGCCAGTATTTCATCAAATACTTTGATTGATTCATTGCAAAACTTTGTTCAATGTGTTCATTATTGCTAGGAAGTAAACCGACAGCACTTGGAGCATTTATTGTAATCTTTCAATTTTTTTGATGTTTTGTTAATATAGGATGTTGAATGCTAACATAACTGTTGTCTTTTTATCATTTTCCAGAACCATGATTTGAATATCTTAACATTTTTGAAATGTTTTTTGTAGAATTGCATCCAGTTTCCAGCTGCATGGAAGATTAACAGTGATCGCAGTGAATCATCGCTATGAACATTGCGGTAAAGTCAACATAGGTCTTTTTGAGGTTTTCCTAAAAGATAAGATAGGCATGTACTATATCATTGAATTCAGGATGAAATGCTCATTATAGCTTTTTACCGCTTCCTGTTTTTACCAATAATCTTTAATACGTACTTAGCTCACGTAACAGGAGAAATTTTAATCAAGTAAAACATTTTCGGCCTATCTTAGAGGCCCTCATCGGTATTCATTAACGTATCTTAGGATAAAGCAATAAAGAATGCACTTTTTGTGTTAAAACAGCACTATATAGCAGCAAAGTTTATAACATTTATTAAACATAAAAATGCTAACGTTTTCGGCTACACTTTGCTGCTATTTTTACCCAAAAAGTATATCTAGTATAAGCAGTTGTTTGTTCTTGAATTTTGAATAAAGAACTCGATTAGTTCTAAATTCTTTAGAATACGTTTCTGTTATTTTAAAATCCGCAACATTACTAATATATTCAGAAAATTCTTGAAAAGTCATTATTTATATACGGTTCAAAATTAATAAAATTTTTTCACATGTTATTTTTTGTGCACCAACACCATGATAAGGGAAGGTTTTCCTTATCATGGCGGTACTGATATAATCAATGATAATGACCCGGAAAACGTTCCCTTATCATGGCATTGGTGCACAAAAAATAACATATGAAAAAATTTTACTACTTTTGAATCGTATATAAATAATGACTTTTCAAGAATTTTCTGAATATATTGGTGATGTTGTGGATTTTAAAATAACGGAAACCTATTCTAAAGAATTTAGAATTAATTGCATTTTTTATTGCTTTATCCTAAGTTATACGTTGAGTTACAGAATACTGATGAGGGCTTCTAAGATAGGCCAAAAACATTTTAATTGATTAAAATTTCTCCTATTACATGAGCTAAGTAAGTATTAAAGATGAAATGCTCATTTCAAACATGGTCAAATTGACCCAAAATGCCCTTTAAAAAAGTGAAATTTGTTTTTGATCTCGAAAACAAATGACGATATAAAATTGAAAAAAGTACAGATAGTCGGATGTAAACACTCCTAACGTCATGCCAAATTTCAAAGAATTCTGATAAATTGTTTTCAAAATATTTAGCCGTTTCCATACATTTTAGCCACCCTGTATAAGTCTAGGCACTACAGTGTTTTTCCAATTTATCATATATATTCATATAGAAGCTGAGAAATTTTTCAAAAAATTTCTTGAAGGAGGGGATCAGTTTATACATAGAGGTCAAAACTTGGAAAATTTTTTGCAGGATTGTAACATTTTCTGGCTCCATCACACTGCATTCCTGTTGCACTGGCATCATGATCCTTCTTATTTATTTCTAACAAAGATCATTATTATACAGATTCTTATGGTTTTTTTTTGTTAAAATTATGTGAATATAAATGATCGTACAATAAATTAATATTTTTATAAGTATTTAAATATTGGATTCTGTACAAATACAATAAAAAATATTTAAAGCAGTTACATTAGGTCCTCTTTGTGCTAGCAGTCATCCTATGATAGCAGGAGAACATGCTATATTTATTTCTAAAAATGTTTATTTCTTCTTGATTATATTATTAAAAATATGTTGATATATATGAATGTTCATAGTATTAGTACTCCTGTCTTTCTTTAAAATTTAACTATATTTTACTTACAGCTCTATTACAGGATCCATTTATTATTGATATAAAGAAAAATTTGGATCCTGTAATAGAGCTGTAAGTAAAATATAGTTGAATGTTCATATTTAAATAAATTAAAAATATTAATTTACTGGACACTTTGCAAACAAGATTATAATCTAGATTACAATCTTGTTTGCAAAGGAATATATAGATTTGATCTGTTTTAATAAGCAAACATGGTTGTTGTAATGCATATATACTGAATTCCTATAAAACTTATGTTATTTCTAAAAATGTTTATTTCTTCTTGATTATATTATTAAAAATATGTTGATATATATGAATGTTCATTAGCCCTTCCCTAATTTATGATTACTTTGGTCAGCTATCTTGAACCATTAATTTGTAATTCAAGAAAGTTTAACCCGTTGTAGAATAATATGCCTTTGTTGTTTTTTGACATTTTTCATTTATTAGTTTTTATTTCAAAATTTTGGAATTTTAACTAATTACAGAAGCAAATATCAAATCACACTTGATGCATGACACTGAAGATGGTACATTGATTATTAGTGGGAAATAATCAACTGATTATTATATTTATAATTCGTTTTTAATAATAATCATAAAATTGCTTTAGATATTTTTTTAATTTTAATTAAAAAAAATTCAGAATGAAATGATTTAATTAAAAAAAAAATTCAGAATTAAAATTCAAAAGGAAAGGATTAATTAAACCCTTTCATTCTGAATTTAATTTAAAACATTTTGTTCAGCTGTCAAAGTTAGACTGCCTTTTATTTGCAATTTTTGCATCATAACTGATATTATTGGTTGTATAGTATTCTTTAGCCCTTCCCTAATTTATGATTACTTTGGTCAGCTATCTTGAACCATTAATTTGTAATTCAAGAAAGTTTAACCCGTTGTAGAATAATATGCCTTTGTTGTTTTTTGACATTTTTCATTTATTAGTTTTTATTTCAAAATTTTGGAATTTTAACTAATTACAGAAGCAAATATCAAATCACACTTGATGCATGACACTGAAGATGGTACATTGATTATTAGTGGGAAATAATCAACTGATTATTATATTTATTCTGTTAGTCCAAAATAATTTCTTTTAATGCTCCCATCTGCAAATGTTTTAATGTTATTGAATGTTTGTTTCTCATCTACAGGTCTTATTGGATTGATTTATGCTTAAAAAAGCTCCAGAAAATAGCACTTATATTTGCATATTTAAATATAAGTTTATCATTTAATTTATTTTTTTTTTTTTTGTTTTATTTACAATATCAGAAATTTTATGATTACTTGTAATGTAAACAATTAATTTGTAGACTAGTGATCAAAAAGTAGTGACTATAAACATCCTTTTAAGATCAACAATTTGAATTCAAACAAAGGATTGTCTCATTTTATATATTAGGGAAGAGGCTTCAAAAGCTATCTTCTTTGTTTCAAAATGCTAATATAACTCTAATTTTGAAGAAATTATTGATTTAGGATAAATAAATAAAAAGAAAATTTGTCAAAATGCTAATATAACTCTAATTTTGAAGAAATTATTGATTTAGGATAAATAAATAAATTATTTCTTTTTATCTGCTATTTTTAAAAGAATTTGATGCAAAATATCAACAAAAATAACTGTAAAATGCCTTAATTTAGCAAAAGTTTGTACCAAATCTGCTGACAGATGTCACAATATATAAATTACAGAAATATTATTAAGATAATTATATTACTTACCTATGAGTAGAGGTTGGTTGCAAAGTTATGGTTACCATAATTAAAGGAATAAATTCTGAAACTTCTTGATGTACACTCTGTTTATACAGCTGATACATTAAAACTACTATAATTGGTAGCTCAGCTAAAACTTTTAGTGATAAAACAGCTTTGGGAATAATATTATTACGTTTTAAACATCATGCATGTTTTATTGCATAAATAAAATAAATAGCCATGGCTGTTCATATTATATCATAAAGGGCGCATCCAATATAAGAATTTAATAATTATTTAACAAACAACTCGGAGAATTATTTTTAAAACT
>AYEL01060379.1:0-17579 GCA_000484575.1 Olivierus martensii | reverse complement strand
GCCGAACTCCTTCCGGAAAACTGAAAACCTTTTTGCATCCGACTGTACTTAAGCCTGGTTCCCACTTACAGAAAAGCCGCTACGGAAAATAATTACGTATACAGAATATATTTTCTCTTTCCGGATGGTTTCCGTCCGTAAAATTCGGTGTGTTCCCATCTAATCCGGAAAAGAATTTCAAAACACCAGCTATTGGCACTTGCATTCTGATGTCACACATTCAAAATGGAGGACGAATTAAAGGAATGTTTTCATCTCTATAATGCCCAATTTCTTTCACTGTGTATTTTATATAAGAAATTTATGCAAAATAAAGAGAGAAAACATTCTTTCACTGTGTATTTTATATAAGAAATTTATGCAAAATAAAGAGAGAAAACATAGATTATATCGTTCTCGTGATTACGAATTGTTGGAACTTGTTTCTTTTCAGCATATAGCTTATTATCCTTCTTAATAACTTTGTCAAATTCAATTCTTCCAAATGGACTGAACTGTATTTTGGGATTACACTTTTCAATTGTTAATACAGATATGTTGCAATTAGATAACCACCATAAGAAAAATTTATGTTATATATGATTTTATTTAATTGAAATATATTTATGTTAAAAGTACAGATTTAATCCCTTCAGTATAAATTTTATTTTTGGGGAAAAATTTTTGATTTTTATTATATGATTTTCATTGAGTACATACAATTAATGTATACAGTATAATAAAATTTAATAATTTCCATTAATAAGTTATTTTGTTATCTATATCTGTGATATATGATATTCAGCTTAAATCATTGACAAATTAAAATATTGTATATTGTAAAATAAAATCTGCTAATTTTTTAATTTTACATATGTAAAGAAATCCTTTGTTTTTAAATTAATCATAAAAATGCATATTATATTGCATGTAATTATTAAATTTCAGTCAATTTTGCATCCTATGCTTTTGCAGTATATTTTTGTATGGCTATTGTAAATGCTGATTAAAAAATATTGCTTTTCCTCAAAGATCAGAAAATAATCTTTCATTTAAATTAAGTATCATTAGGAATATACTGTATGTTGACATAATAATTTAAAAGAATTATTTCTTGTAATCACTAAAAATTTTGTTATAAATCAAAGAACTCAGTTTAATATTTATAAAACATATTTATTTAATAAATAAATCGCTTTTTTAAATATTTCTCTCTCTCTCTTTCCAACATTTTTATTTCAAAGTCATGCATTATTTCTAATTGTTCAAGCTCATTAAACTGCCTTAATCTGCACTCCAGTAGTGCACAGAAATGTGAGATTTTGTCCAGTTTATGTCTCTGAAAAAATTCCCCGAATTGTTCATTTGTATTTTTAAACAAAGACACTGCATCATTCAAAGTTAATTCTTCATGTTTTCTTTTGCTTTTTTGGTTGCTGTCATTTTTGTCCTATCGTTGTTATCAATATTATTGCTGGAAAAGAATATGGCATATGTTTCTTAAATTATATATTCATATAACTTAAAAAATCACATATTATGCTTATTCTGTATTAAAATCTTATTTACCCTATTAATTCACAGTCTGTTTCTGTCTCATCAATAGAATTAAGAACAATTTCTCCTATACACATGCTTTCATTATCTGCATGTGAATCTGGAACTTCACTTGTAGAAAATGAAAGTGTCTGTGTAGTAAATTCACCTATGTCTTGGCAGTTAATAGAAATATTGAGTTTTAGGTTGGAAATAGTGCTGTAAAATAAGTTAGTAAACTCTCATGCATATAAATGAATAAACATACATATTGAATAGCTTAACAAACCTATCATTGGGTGCTGTATTACTTCCCAATATTCCATCTGATATTTTATATAAATCCCAATTAGATTTATAAATAGATGATGTCCCAGCACTACTAAAAGTACTTTCTCTAACTTTTCTTTTTTCTTTTATGTATCTATCTTGTTGGACTCTCCATTTATTCTCAGCTTCAATTCCTATCATACGAATTACAATTTAAATATTATAGGCTAAACTTCGAAAGGTGAATTCTATTCTCACTGCTTCGTGCTTTTGTGTCTGTCCTAGTGCAAAGCATCTATGGATATGTGGCATTATAGCATTCCATAATGCCTGCTACTTTTTCATGCTCGATAAAATAGATGTAAATATGCATGTGAATGAATATTAACATCGACTTTAATGTGCTGCGTGGCGCCACAAAGACGCAAGGCAGTCAAAGAAGAATCTTACCCTTCGGGGAAATATTATGTTAAGACTAAAATATATTTTGTCTATCTATTTACCAGAAATTCCAAATTTAGCACCTATAGCAGTCCATATTGTTTTTTTTTATTGTTACATCCTTAAAATCTGAGTGTGTGTTATAATATAATTGGGGATATTTCCTAATTTCTTCGACGAACATTTCATTTAATTCTTTATTCTTCGTTCTCTTGCCTTCCATGCTTATATTTCTCCTCATTCGATGATTGTATGCATCATGTATGACATTGGTCTCAACGGTACGCTATTAGTTAAAATATTCTTTTTCTGGATCATGTGATCTGGAAAAGTTAAAAGTTCTCCAACTCAATATTCCGGATACTTTCTGCACTGCTTATATGGAAAATTTTCGAATTTTCCGGTTCTGGATTATTTTTATGTAGTGCTTTTCCGTAAGTGGGAACCGGCCTTTATATATAGTAAATGCAGATTGAATTCGGTGGTGCGACACGCTCGATTGCAACAGGTAAAGTAAAATTTTACTCCAAAGCGAGATTGATATCTGAGAATGACGTAGCTTCAGAAAATATCAAGTTAACGAATAGTAATAAATTTTTATAATTTACATAAAAATATTTTCTTTTTATTATTGTTATTGAATAACTGTTTTCTTTTCTAAAAAAAATTCATATTTAAGTATCACAGTAAAAATTCCATTGGAATACGTCTACGTCGCATGGCTCCCAAGACACCCTTCGAAATTTCGTTTTCCGTTAGGATGATGTGTGCAATGTGATTTCTAGACGTTAAGCATGCGATTTCGAAGTTTTGATTTTGTATACGATGAACTTTTTTGATAGACTAAAGTTATTTTTCAACAGATCAATGCTTATTTACACCAACTGCTTAACCCTATCACAGAGATTTTAAATAATTATTATTTTTTTGTTATTTTAAATATTATTTTAGTTACTTTTTAATCAATTTTAATTAAATCATGGATGAGTTAAATATAATAAGCATTTATTGATTACTAGTGAATGGATTAAAATATTAATTTATAATAATGAAAAATAAATATATTTTACACCCAAAAATGAATCCTGGGTAAGATTCTCGATCGATTGTCGAATTTTTGCATCGCATCGTATCAGGCAGTGCGGCATCGTGACACACTCGATCGCTTTGGAATAAGATAAAATTTTACCTGGTATTGTATTAAATGAATTATTGCAAAATTTCCTTCCTGGTCTTTGGGAGATACGATTATTGCAAAATTTCCTTCCTGATCTTCAGGAGACATTCAATAACCCCTATATATACTTCAATGGTTTTGCTTATTACTTCAATTTCTCCAGCCAAAAAAAGGGTTGATCCCCACTTCAGAAAATTTTTTTTGAGAAAAAACCTCGGCTTATACACGAGTATATACAGTGACATTGTATGAAGTTACCAAATTTCTAATAGACAATCATTTTGATGTTTATTATGTACATTGGAAAGAAAAATTAAATTACAAATTATTTTTCCTAATATTTTGAAATATTTAAATATGAAATCTGAAAATGTCATATATTATCAGCAATATGCAATTCTTGAGTTGTCATGAAAGTTATACTGCTAAAGATCTTTTTTTTTTTTTCATTTTGGGAACTTTTATTTATAATTCTGGAATAATCAAATATTAGAAAATGTCTAGTAAATATTGTTTAGCTGATTCATTGCAATAATATGTTATTAGTTATATGGAGATAGAACCAAATCAAGCTAAATGTGACAAGATTAGTATCAAGCTATGGATATTGCTAAAAGACCTATTGAAAGATGTTCTTGTGCCACAAGACCTCAAGACCATAACTGCTAAGAATCATAGAGATATATCCTGTTCTTACTTCCAAATTTCCAGATGCTATTGGAAGAAGTATTTTATAGTAAACTGACCAGAGGGCATAATGAAGTAATCCAAGGAATAGAGAACAAGGAGATACAGATTGCTGGTCTCTTTATATCAAGAGACCAGTAATCTATATTTCCTTGTCCCTGATTCAGAAAAAGACATATCTGAATTGATGTCATCATGTTACTTAAGACAATAACATATGGAACAAAATTATATTTAAAGATGAGTTCAGGTTCTGTCTGTAATCTGATTTCATAATGATTTTTATCTGGAGAAAATGTTTTACATGATAATAGCCATCAAACCATTAGCAAAGTGAAACCCTATATGTTTTAAGAACCATATGTTATGAGATCTTTGAACCAAGTTTTTCCATCTGCAGGTGCAGTGAGTCTAGGATTCATTTTATTTGATGATCCTGCTTGCTCACATAGGCATTATTTAAGGAATTGATAACTTGATAAACAGGGAAATTGATCAAATAGATTGACCAATCAAATCTCCTAACCTAAATCTGATTAAACCTATGAGATATTCTTGGAAAATAGATTTCTGTTCTCAATCTTATTTTTAGAAATATTATTGAACTTAAGACTGCCATTTTACTTATTAATATTTTTAGGACTTTTTGACATCCTTGTGATTAGTATAAGATTCTGCAATGCCTAATTTGTAGACTCAGGTGATTCTTTATTAACATTAGTTGTAATGATTTTTTTTAGATAATTATTTTGATTATTTTGACTAATTTGAAATTTAACTCTGGAGTTTAGTGGCATCTCTTTTCTGTGTTTAATAAATATTTCCTAATTTAAAGTAAGAATTTTTACTTGCAGTATGTACTACATCAGATGGAGCTTTAAATTTGCTGGGTATTTATCAAGTCATCTAGTAATAGGTTCTTGTTTTCTATGACAATAGATTTAGTCAGATATAGTGATTTTAAAGTCCATAATGATTAATACATCTTTATCAGAAATTTATTGTATAATATTAATTAATTTTAATCATACAATGGCAATTCATCAATGTATATTATTTTTGAAGATTTGTTAAATTTAATAATCAGGCTTTAATCAGTAAAAAATAATAAATTCAATCAGGGAAAGTTTAACTTTAAATGACCTTTAAGGTTGAAGGGGAGAGAGAGAATTTTATGACTTTTTTTATTTTAGAACTTTTAACTTAATACAAACCATAAACAATGCCTCGAGAGAAGAAATGATGATCAAAGTACGGACAGCTTCAAGGTCCAAGTGTAGAGATCTAAGGAAAAACAATATTGTAAAATATCCTGTCAGTAAGGTTCACCTTCCAATCCCAGTAGAAAAGAAGAGGTAAAACTTGACCAAATAAGGTCAGAAGTGAGTTCAAACCACTCTCTCTACTGATGTGATTGGGTGGACCAGGAACAAAAACAGAGAACATAGCTGAGCTTGCACGCTCTCTTTTCACTTATTGAGTCACTTTACATATACTTCTATGCTACTATTGCTTCACTGTTGATCCATCTAAAATTATATTTTTAAGAGAAGAAAGAAAGAAGGAAAAGAAGAAGAAAAGTCTCTCTCAAGGTGTGTTTATGGGTCAGATGTAGGATCCCCCTTTTTTGAATTTCTTGTTTAGTTCTTTTTTGAATTTGTTGGTTTTGCTGGGCTGGCTTTTGCCTTCTTTTTGTTTGTGTATATATATATATATATTTTTTTTTTGTCATTGTTCCATTTACCTATGTAAATTTTTATCTTATTTTATTTAGTATAATAAATTTTCTTTATTGTTCATCAGTTTTGAACATTATATGAACTGCCTGTAACAGTTATTAGTTATTCTTTTTATATGAACGTTATATGAACTGCCTGTAACTTTAGTTATTAGTTATTCTTTATTGTTATATTCACAAACTTGTGTTTTCATTTCAGTGAATTTTTAACACTTTGTACTCCAAGTATCAGTTACCCACATGCCTAAATTTTAAATTATTTTTGGCCAAAATCATTAAAAGTACATGTTGGTGTGAATGTGACAAATTATCACACCTGGTGTTAAAAAATCCTGATTTAACTGTCTCCACTTAGCAGTTAAACTGTTTCCTTTCATTAATTGTCGACCACGATCACACAGATGTCTATTATATTTATTCACAAGTGTGTAATATTTATCGTCTTTAACAAATAACACTACAAAAAGAACATTTCTAGGATCCACTCTTGATCTGTACACTTTAGGAGTTTGAACACTTACCATGTCCTTGATTTCAGCTTGAGGAAATGACTTATTGGAGTTAGATTGCATTTTTTTGGCTTGGATAAATAAGTTTTCTTTGTTATGCTGTCTATTTTATACAACATACTTCTTTTTTTCACAAAGCGAGCATAATGATTCTTTATCGTTTACATCATGTAAACTTAAAATTTCGGTTTTACAGGATGAGCAAAGGATTTTATTTTCTAAATGTTTTGCTCCAGCTTCAACAGCATTCAGTTGGTCTCCTATATCTTTGTTACCAGCTCTTTCCTCTGTGAGCATTGCATTTTCATTGTCATCACCTTCATAATTTACTGCAACTGGTTGCTTGATATTGTCCAACACCTCTTGCATTTGTTCCTCTGTTTCAATTTTTCTGTGTTGTTTCTTTAGTAGAGAAAATGAGGAAAGACCTCTTTTATATCACTTCCAAACATTGCCTCATATGATGATCTTCGTATACCATCATGATAAGCTATATTTTTCATTATCTGAATGAATCTCAAACCCTCCAACCAAGTACGTATTCCTTCCGTTTGCATCCAAGTGCACATCATATTTTGTATGTCCTTGTTGGCCCTTCCTATGCTTCTCTGACTCTATGTTGGGGTTTACTGTGGACTATGGCCAAACCCTTTCACATTAACTTGAATTCATCTGCTATTCTGTTTGCAAACCCTCATCCATTATCAGATTGTAGAACAGCAGGCACTCAAAAATACAAAATATGTCTGTTAAATGTTTCATTACTTCCTCTGCTCATTTCAATGTTAGAGTCCTCAATTGAACAAATTTTGTCAGATGATCTTGATAGACTATTATTAAATGATAGCTTCCATTAGCTTGAGATTGCATATTTATTAAGTCAACTTGACTGCTGCTATTCAATTTCAGAAAATACCATCAGACCTGTAACTAACCTCTTTTTTTGAGATGACACTTTTTTTGACATGGAATACATAGCTTTAAAAACAGTGAAACTACCTCTTGAGTCACATTTTTGTATTTTTTCTTCAGTTTTGCCATCATCCTATGCTTCCCCCATGACCAACACTGATATAGTAGTAGTAGTAGAAAAGGGAGGAGCCTACCCAGCCCAAGCACTGCGACCAATAATGGTCTATTGTGCACCCCCAATCTAATCATCCCAGAAGAAGACCCATCTTTAAAACAAAAGACTATTTTTTTCAATGGGACAGTAGCAAGATCCTCCGGAATAAGAAAATATACATCCCCAAGAGATCACGCCTAAGCCACGAAAGGGCTACACATTCAAACAAAATGTGAAAAGGATTTTCCTCCTCATACTGACATCTTCTACACATAGAGCTATCAATCCAATCAAATGAAGATGTCTTCTAAGATGTCAGTGCCCTGTAAGAAAGCCCTGTAACAATCCTAACTTCATGTTTATTCAGAGAAAGCAACTCTTTAGTTTGCTGAACCAAGCAACCCATAATGAGAGCCTTCGCCTGCCTAAGACCAGAGATAGACCTCCAGAAAGTGAGATGCTGGGCCGCCAGCCAGTCCCTGACAATCCACCCAAAGACATCCGAACCAATGCCCAGGACATTACATTAAACAAAAGGAATAGAGAGCTGTACAAAATGCTTAGCCACTTGAAAAAGAAGAGAGAAGTGAGAAGAAATTAGAAAAGGTAAGTATAGGTTAAAGAATCCTGTCAAAGAAGTGTGACAGGCCACTAGCAGAAAAAAGGGAGAGGAGGCAACCAACAGTTCCACGGGACCTCACACTTCCACATCGGAGTTAATAAGCAAAATAAAATATAAAACCTTCCAGCTTGGAAGAAAAGAACAATCAAATTTACAGGTGTTGCTATCCAGAGTACTGGAGACAAATAGTTCAAGAAGACCTTAAGCATGATCCTGTGAGAAAAAAAAATCAGTTGTACAAGTACAGGATGCTAAGGAAGATGTCCACTTTAACAATGATCCTGTTGAAGAGCTAGTAGCCAAACAGTTCAAAATGATCTTAAGCAGGATCCTGTAAGAAGGAAGACCAGTTGAAAAAGTACAGGATGCTAAGGAAGACATTATCCACTTAACGAAGATCCTGTTGAAGAGCTAGGCAACTAGACAATTACAAGGAAGAGGATAGATGAAGGCAGAATGTTGTTTTCACAATCGCTTCTCTTAACAATCCTCTTCTATATCAAATTTTGTCGTTAGTCAATGATAAACAAAATGGAGGCAGTCTTCAACCAGTTGAACCTAAAAAGTATCAATAAACAAAATAAACACTGCAGAATACAGATGCCATTACTTCTACTGGAAAAATCAAATCAAAACAACCCAACAAAACATAAATATTCACAGTTAATAGTTAAAAAACACCAACGGGACAGTGTCAGAAAGTTGGGTTGAGAGCTCCACTGTTCTTCAAAAATCTGTTGAGTTCTTCAAAAAATGGTTTGTTGTCGATAAGCTGAGAACTCTGGCAGAGCCAGTTAAATCCGTTAAGAATTGCTGTTTTCTCCAATTTTTCTCTGTGAACATTGAATAACGTACAATTAAATAAGAGATGGAATGAATCTTGCCTACCTCCTTCACTGCAATGGCAGTTCGGATTATTTTTTATATTAAACCTGCATAGGTATTCGCTCAAGTTTCCATGTTCAGTGATCATCTGGGTAACAGAGGTATCAATACTAAAGTGTTTGTTATTGAGGAAATTCCTAATATCAGGAACAAAACTATAAGCTTGTCTTCCTGTGGTTTCTTTGTTCCAATTTTCTTGCCAAAGGCCCAAAGTAATATCGAAAACAGCTCTTTTAAAATAGCTGTAAGGAACAGCATTAAAACAGATTTTGAGATCAATTCTACTAGCCTGTCTAGCTAGGAGGTCTGCTGTTTCATTCCCTTTTATGCCTCTATGTCCTGGGACCCTGTAAAACTTAAGATTGTTTTTACTTTTGATTTCAGAGATAAGTTCTTTAATTTCAGGAATTAAAGAATAATAGGTTTGTTCTTTGTTGAGATTCTGAAGAGCAATACAAATATCAGAAATAATGTTTATACAAGTCTTATCAAAATCATTTTGTTTGATATATTTCAGTCCTTTAAAAATCGCCAGAATCTCAGCCTTGTTGTTTGTATAATGCTTAGCAAGTTTAAAATAAGCTTGACATTTGGTCCTTTTATTTTCATCCATTATCACTATGGCAACTGCAGTTTCTTCATCTGTCTTAGAGCCGTCAATATATATACAGGCTCAGGTCCAAAAAAGGGACGAGAAGCCCCTTCCTTGGCAAGTCTATCAGCAACCTCATTGCCCCCAATCCCCTTGTGCCCCGGCACCCAAACAAGCTGCACTTGGTGGCCAGTTCCTCAATGAGAAGATGGCATTCCAAGACAAGTTTCAAAATCAGGAACATAAGTGCTTTAAGAGCAGCCTGACTGTCAGATAGAATAATGCTTACCAGCATAATCCCTATCAAGATTAATTCTAACACATGCAGAAGTAGCAAAAATTTCTGCTAGAAAGACAGTGGCAAACCGTCCAAGGGAATAGGAATAAAATATCCACAAGAAATGTTTAACCTGAAAAATTATCGGTACAATAAAATGTTGTTATAATTTTTATATAACGAGTTTTTTAAGAAAGCACACAACAAGTATTAGTGTACGTAGTGTTGCCATACTTTCGAAAAATCCCTAAAATATATCAAAAATTGAAAATTCTTTTTCTGCTACTGTCCCAATTAAGCGTTTAAATTATGTATTAGTTTATTAGTTTGGTTACCTCTAATTTAGTTTGAGATTTGTCCCAATTATGCGGCTGTCCCAATTAACCGATATCCTAATTAAGCGGAATCCACTATATAGTTGAAAAAATCATGTCATAAATATCTTATATTTATTATATTAAAATATTAAAAATTTACCGTCTTGGCCAGATTGTTCATAAATATGGTATTTGATTTTTATCTTATGGGAAAATACAAACAAATAAATCCATAATCCATTATGATAACTGGTTACAGAACTCTTGCAAAAGGATCCTTTTCCTTATTCTGAGGGACAATCCCATTTATATTAGTGGGTGAATACTTCTATAATATATTGTTGCATCAGTATTGTAAGATCAACATGTGATTGTGGCAGATAATCCCATTCCCTTTGGTGAATAAGGCAAAATTCGCAGAATGGACTCTGCTACTTAGCTCCGTAAAACTTCCTGCTTTGGCTACTTTTTCTTGGACAATTCTCGAATTGGCCATTGATTGTCGGCACATCGCGAATTGGATGGCCGAAGCCCGAAATAGTCGTATATTCTTGTATATTACGGGCTTTGGCCAAATCTAAAACTGGACAGCCATTTCCAGAATTAACTAAACGTCGGGCATTGGCCGTAACAACTTACAACTTTATTTGAACATACATAAACTATTTACCAATTTGTTATTTATAGAAAGAGGTGAAATTAGGTCTAATTAAGCTGGCACATCGAACATAAGATATACTTTATCTAGTGATGGACACTTATAGAGCCTACCATTGACTGGCTAACATCCATAGCAGGATCAACCGGAAGGTTGAAGGATAAAATTCAGGGGATCCGGAAGGATCCCCTGAAGGGGTTTTTCGGATCCTTCCGAAAAACTGAAAGTGGAAAGCTTGAAACTTGATGATCGCATGAACAACGCAACTGCTTTATCATGCCATCATCAAGCAACACCGAAATAAATGAAAAATTTAAAATACATTAGTAAATTACAACCCATTTTGATCGCAGTACACAGTAACAGTAAGAAAATTAATGCATGTTTAGATTGTCTCAATTTATTGTTCTCTAACTGCTTTAATGTAAATAGAAGTGATTGTTCACGAAGGATTCTGATATGAGTAAACAAATCAAATCCTATATAATTCTATCGTCTGAATAGATGGTGAGAAAAACAGCAATAAATTATGAATCAGCCGAGTGACCGAATACTATATTTTCACCTGAAAAACCAGATTTTATTCCGGATTCTAAAAGTTTTCAGGAAGGATTCAGGTTCAGCCTGTTTAAATCTATCCTTCAATCTTTTGACTGGTCTAAGCAAGACTGTTATTGATTACGTAGTAAATTCAGAATGAAATACCTTTGTAAAATCTTGCGGAATATTTGAATCAACCAATCACTAACTAACTATAGAAATTAAATAATATTGAGAAAAATATAATTTGAACAAGTTTCTGATGCACTTCTAAGGAGATAATTTAAAATGTTAAAAAAAACTACAAATAGAAAATTTGTAAAAATAAAACTAAATTTAAAGGAAAACATTTATTTATTTCAGTAAATGATAGGAACGTTAATTACGAAAGATATTTATACACTTAATGTACTCATTTAAGTGAACTAATCAATTAGCATTTCATTTTTTAAATCAAAAATAGAATATTCAAAATAATCACTGGCAAATGTTCAAATATCCTTCAACAGCTAAACTACAGTCTCTAGCGTAAGTCTATTACAGAAGTTTCTTGCCACATTATTCAACATCATAGCTGTAATAAATTTTTAACTGTTAAATTGATTAATTCAATTATGTTACCGAATCTTACACGAGATACTATATATAGTGACCATTTTCGAAAATATCAAGGATTAACGGTATCCATGATAAGGTCCTCCGATAGTATGAATAATCTGTTTCAACCGACCGAGCCGGATCTCTTCTGAAAAATCTTGAACCAGAATAAAACCTAGTTTCTTAGCAGGAAGTTTAATTCATACCTACCCGGTCGACTCATATTTTATTGCTGTTTTTATCACAAGCTGTTCAGAAAATAGATTTATATAGAGTTTCATCCGTTTTATCACATCAGAGTCCTTTATGAACAGTCATTTTTATTTATTCCTATGCAGCTAAAAAACAGAAAATTGACATTCTCTAAAACTGCATCGATTTTCCTATATGTCCTATTAAATAGACATCCCATTCGTTCGTTGATTGATTATTAAGGAATAAATAAATCAAGAAAATATGCATATCATGTAGTAGGTATTGGTTCATATAAATCTTTTTGAGTTACTATATAATCATAACTTATCTTAAAAACAGAAGTTTTAAGAGAACTTCTATTTCTTTCTTATTCTGTTTCAAATCCAAAAACAGCAAAAGTTATTAGCAGATTATTGGAGAATACTTAGTAATTAATAAATAAATAAAACTAATAATGAAATTTCATATTTTTATTTGAAATTATATAAAGCAGTATAAAATATTTTAAGAAATTGTAATCAAGTAATATATTATAATATAGGCATATTACAAATCGTATGATTAATAATTCGTAACGAAATCAGATAAGGAAGCTGATTCAAAGTTAGCTACATCGAATTTTTTTGACTGTAGGGCTTAAATAGTAAGGGTTCAAAAAGGGCTAATGAGGTAAAAACGTTCAAAAGAAAAATTTCAGAATTCCGAAGTGGGACAAATTCACACCAGTTATTAAAAAACACAAAATTTATTTTTTCCAATTTCGTTCAAAATTTAATTATTGATTTCCTATCCAAAAATTGGATACAATTTAGGAAGGTAATAATTTAACAAGCATTTATCTTTTCTATAAAAAATTCCTTCATACGAATTCATTTTGCCCGGAAAATAAGTTTTTTCTAGCAAAGATGTCTTAAAATCGAAAATCTATAAAGCCACTGTAATCGTTTAATCTCACTATAATCTTTTTCTACTAACCACAAACAGAAAACAGCTTCTAATTTTATAATGAAAATTCATAATTAGCTATATAAATAATGCAGTCCAAAGACAAACATAATTGATTATTTCAGTATAAACACTTATTAGAACATTTAACAGAATTAAGAATGTTTGCCAATTTCATTTCTTTTTATGAGAATTAATGTCGATAATATAAATCTTGTCACAACGATACAATTTAACTTAGATAAAATAGTTTTAAATTGTCTATATCGAATTAATCTAGCATTATTTAATTTCATAAAATTCAAAAGAAAAGATTAATTTTATTAACAGATTAAATGCGATTTTTATTTTTAAAAGTAAAACATCTCAATAGCAAATAAATCATATTCGCATTTAAGATAATCTTTAATAAATTTGTTATACAGTATATTAAATTTAATGAATTTTACCTAATTTCTGGTTAATCATTGTAATTTAAAAACTGCAAAAATGATAATTGTTGATAAAAAATAAAGATTATTATATCAAAGAAGTGTCATATATTTACACTAGAAATAGATCACAAGATGGATCATACAGTTCACAATCTGTAATAATCGCTAATATCTCTTCATTATAATCATCTATTTTATAAATGATTTCTTACTTATAAATTTCTTTCTTTAATTAATACATATAATTATTTTCTTTCTTCAATAGGAAGAAACAGTAATGAAGAATATGGCTTAGAAAGGTTTGAAGAATTAATAAATAAAAGCAGTAATAATGAATTTCCAGATATTTTGAAAAGAATTAGTTGTGACTCAAGTGCCTTTAAAGATGTAAGTTATTTTTTTATGTTATGAAAATCAATATATGCATAAAATATTAATGTTATCGAAGACAAATAATTCCAAAAAGCATATCTGTTTTTAGAATTTAAATTGTCAATAATTGTTAAAACTTAAAAAAAATTTATCAAATATATATTTTTTAATAAATTGTTAAGATTTAAATTAAATTAAAAAATTACTAAGGTTTCTAAGCCGATCTTATTCAAAAATTAGATAATTTTATGCAACTGAAACATAATAGAATGCATTTAATAATTATCAAATATATTATTTTGATTTTAAGGAAAATATGACCAATGAAAATAATCAATCGCCTTTTCCAAAATCTAAGAACTGTCTTTCTTCATCGACGAGGTCACTCAACTCAGATGCTTCCTCACATAGTGAACATAATATATCACTGCCAATGACATCAACCTCAAGCTGCGATTTAAGGATACGTCATATTCTGTTTGAACCAGAACAACCATCGTTGAAACCTTTTATGGAGTATTTAGATAGCTGAAGTTTGATATAAGAAAGCCTTCAATGTTATCATAAAATATATTGAAATACCTCGCTGAACTATTTATTGCGACAGCAATCTCTAAGAGAATGGAAAGAGTAATTAAAATCTCTGCAGTAAAATTCTGAAAATTTTTCTCATGCAGAACACTTCATAATAGAAATGAGCACAAAAAATTGTTTTCCTAAACACAGGAAGAAATTTTATCTCCTTTAAATCATCAACAAAAAAGAATCCATATCGAATAAAGACATCAAACGAAGATTGTTTTAATGAAGATAATTCTTAATAAAATTTTACTCTTATATACTGTAACAAGAGACAAATCTGTTACTAATTACAGTTTGTGAATAGTTTTAGTTTTATTTAATTATTTATTCTGTACTTTCTGATTATGAAAACTGGTTGTGAATTTCTTAGTTTTTTTTAGATCTATGTTATTAAATTTTAAATATCAAACCGAATTCTCCTTGCATTATATTTATTTTAAAGTAAAAATTTACATTATGAATTTATTCGGTGAGAAGAAAATATAACTAAAAATTTCATACTAATGATTTATTTAAATTAATTTTTGAGATCATATAAATAAATATTTAAAAGTAAATGAAATTTTGATTAATTTGTATATAGTACAACAGAATTAGAAACTGTTTTTATTAAAAGTCTAAATATAAATTCTTTCAAGATTTTATTAATTCAATAAATTTTAATTAAAATTTCTTTGTTCTTCGAGCTACTTTTTTAAATATTTATTAAATGTAATAGAAATTTAATTATTTAAAAAAATTATTACATTTAAATTATTCATTCGTTAAAAATTATTATCTTCTCAATTTTCTGCTAAAACGTATCTTTACTTAATCATAAATTGCAATAACAAATGAATTAACTTATAAAATTACATTTATAACAAGTAAAACTGATATAAATTTTGTTAGTTCTACAGAAACCAGACATTATCACAACTATATTTCATTTTTTTAAAGAAATACAGTATCATTATTTTATCATGCATATAGAAAAATTTTTTATTACTATCAATGTTCATCTTAATAATTTTTCATTTTTATTATATCTATTGTTATAACAGATCCTTAAAAATTTTATTTTTTTATAAACATTTTTGTTTATAATTTAAAAATAAGCATTTTATATAGAATTTACATATCTTTCAAGATTATTTTATTTGCATTATTTTTTTTGTATTTTTAAATAAAATACCATGCTAAGAATTGAAAAATTCATCAATTTTTTAATAATTTTGTGTGTATCTTCATTAAATTTAATTTATGAATTTCGGATTAAAAATTTAAACAGTAGATGATTTATAAATAACATTAAATCATGATAGAATAATGTAAATTATCTAAAAAGAAAACATCTTAATGCACTTCTAGGGAATACACCATTTATCGTCCGCCTTTATCTTCAATAACATTAGCACAGCAAGGATGTCAGAATTTTTTTTATTATTATTATATGGTCGATTTTTCTGCCGGAAATGACAAATGTGATATGTAATCTTCTAGATGAAGTTAGAAAGTAAAGTTCTATAATTGTCACATCATTATTATTTTAATTTTATATAGATGATAAAATCTAAAATAAAACGCATGAGTAAAATATAAAGTAATCGATGTCATCTTTCAGATGTATAAACACGCCTACCAAATTTTGTTTATCTAACACAAGTTTTTGTTGGTGTTGGGATTTTTTTTTTCCGTCAGTGTATTACTACATATATTGAATACATATATGTGTTAATTATAATGTTTAATATAAAAAGAATAAATTTAATGATTGTTTTAATATTCACAAAATATTTATCGCAACATAACAGAATTAAGCAAATTTCACAACATAAATTCAAATCAGGTCTATTTCTTTACTGCTATATTTTTCAGTTTTTATCTCAAGCTAATGAAAATAGTATAAGAACTGACAAAAATTTTTTCTTTAAATTACTATCATCATCTTTCTGTATATAATACTAAGTTAATCAATTATAATCTCAAGCTAATGAAAATAGTATAAGAACTGACAAAAATTTTTTCTTTAAATTACTATCATTATCTTTCTGTGTATAATACTAAGTTAATCAATTATAATTACCTGTATCTGTTTCTTTAAAACTGAATAAACTTAATTTTTATGAAAGGTTTTACAAATTTATATTGAATAAATATAAAAATTAATGTCATCTTAATAAATTTTCAATTATGCAAATATATAAATAATTATATAATTGCATAATTTTTCTAGGTTTCAAAGCAATAAATAGAACATTTGGATATAAATACATGTAATGATTTAATTAAAAGAGAGATATTTGCTCTGAAAATTAAAATATCGCATTTAAAAATTATGTACATTTAGCTTTGAGATTATTAAAATGATTAAATTAATTTAATTAGCGTATTTATATGAATTTCATACGTTAAATAAATGATTTAATCGCTTTCTGTCAAAAATACGTTGAAACTTAAAATTATTACAAATTAATGAAAAAATTTTAATGATCAAAGACACAGTAAAGAACTTGATTATATTATTATGTAATTATTTTTCCTGTTCTTACAGTTAAATTAACATTCAGTAAGATGTAGTTATAGAAAACTATATTGTTGAGAATTATGGATGAGATCTAAATTGAGCGTTAGTCAGTCTCTTCCATCTCCATTTACACTCGGTTGAAGAGATTGACTAATGCTCTTGTTAAAATAGATTTCTTCCACAACTCTCTGAAATTTAATAATTATATATATCTACGCTATATTTGAGTATTATAATTAAAAATATAAATAACATTCTTCAAGATAATTTTATTTTTTGTGAGGAAGAAAAACGGTTTAATATAGTAATGTTGAACGCATAAGATTCAAGAATAGTGAATACGAATTTTATCTATTAAGCATTGAAAGCCTAAATACTGATTTTATGAATTATAAGACAATTTGCTGAAAATTAAGGATATTTATTTTTGTTTAATTAACAATGAAGTACTTCCCTGAATGCCAAGAATCGTTTAAAATTAAGGAGTAAAATTGTTTTTGAATTCTGTTTATATAATGTATTAAAATAAACGAAGTTTAAGATAAATAATGTATAAAATTATTAACTTTTATTTTAATAAAGTAATTTTATGCTTATTGAAAGAAACATGTTTATTGAAAATATTTTAAAAAATTGCTATTTTTCTTTAATTGA
>AYEL01060378.1:0-28024 GCA_000484575.1 Olivierus martensii | reverse complement strand
TATTAAAAATTTTATATATAAATAAATTTATAATTTAAAAACTTAGTATATATATAAATTAACATTACATTTATGTTGCATTCTAAATAGAATTTAAATATTTTGTATTATAACAATAAATATTATGCTAATATATTATTAGAAAAATATTAAATAAGAATTACAGTTAAAAAGAGAAATAAAAACAATATTCTTGGAAACACATTGACAGAGTACAGTTTTTGCATTTCAATCAAAACCAATTTGCATTAATGCTTCAATGAATTTACATGTTAATGCCCAGTTTATAAAATCGTTCAATTCATAAATTACTGTTCAGAAAAATTATGATGATAAAATGAACATAGGAAAATAAACAGATCAATTTTTAATCAACATTATGATAGTTTGAAGTAATAAATTTTTATTTGTAATAGTTAAAAGTATAAAACGATGAAAAGTGATAAATGATTAGTCCTGTTAGAGAAAACTCTTTTTACGTTAAGATGGTAAGTTTTATTGAATGACGTTTTTTTGATGATTGACAAACTTGTATTTTGCCGCTTTATCTTTTCGATCAATTTTCGGAAACTTATAACAAACTGAAACAATAAATGTATCTCGTAAAACATGTTAGACAAGAACGATGTTTGTTACAGTTAGGATGGCCCAGTATTGACAGTTGGATACATTTATCAAACCAAAAGACTTTTGTTAGAATGATGTATTTAACCATTGGATATATCAATTTTCTACGTTTTCCATCATTTTGATAAAACGTTTAATAGACAGATTTTTATGATATATAAATTTTTCATTTTGAAAATATTTGTACAGCATATAAATACGAAAAATGTCCTTAATTAATATATCTTGGCAATTGTGTTATTTAAAATGCGTGTATATAAAGAACAAACCCGGAGAATTGTTTACTTAATTAATATATCTTGGCAATTGTGTTATTTAAAATGCGTGTATATAAAGAACAAACCTGGAGAATTGTTTCTGATTCAATTCCCTCTCGGTTGTCAGCAAGCCAAACGTGGTCCTGTTTAAAGCTATTCCCTAGAGAATTTTATGATCTAGTACAAATTACACGACATTGGCATTAAACTTGCTACTATTTGTATTCAACTTGTGCATGAAAGTCGCCTCAAAATTTTCTACATCAAACAATATTATGTTACGAGATATACATGTTATCATGTTACGAGATAAACATTATATCAAAAAGATTTAAAATAAAGCTTCAAAGATTAAAATGCCACTTTTTATATTATAAAAAATAAATATGAAATAAACTTCAAAAGCGTAAAAATTGCTTAAATTTAAAATATTTCACTAGAGAGTTATCTTCATTTAAAAATCAGTTAAACAAATATTGCTTTAGAGACAATAACACTTATTTTTCAGATAAAGCCTGAATTATATCATTTATTATTGCAATAATTATCTTAATTTAAAAACCATCTGCAATTAACATTACAACTGTACAATATTGCTAAATCAACAACACATAATCCGATAATATTGTAATATAAAATATTCTTTTATTTGAGAATATTAAGTGTTGATATATAAATTTACTGCAATTAACCATACAAACTATATATGAAAAACTAAAAAGTATATTGATGTAATTTATTAACCTGAAAATCAATTTAATTTAATTTGTGAATATATAAAGCGTTTTAATCAAAATAATTATTGATTATTATATTATTAGAATAGTATTACAAAAAATAATCAAAACAAAGTGCAAAATAATTGGTACGATCCCTGTTTTAGATTATTTCAATTATATTTTAAATTATAAAAATTTAAATAATAACAATTTATTTAGTAATTAATAATATATTGTATATATTCAAATATTAGTTCAAAAATTTTGGATATTTTCAAAATATTAAATTTTATATCATTGAATAATATTTAATGTCTTCAATAATTGAATATTATATCAATATTCAATTACTGAACTCATTAAACATATTTTTACTTTATGGGAAATGAAAATAATTTTAAAATGATTAAGTGAACAAAAGTCGTATAACAAATATAGATACCGTACATTTTTCTAAATTTGAAAAAGTAAAAGTGATAATATGGGATAAATATCAATTCAACTGATTTTAAGTTAGATTAGATTAAATTTGGTTAAGCCACCATATCACATGAGAGATAATCTGTATCTGGCAATGGCCACTTATACAGCTCATCACAGGCTGGCCAATAGCCATGATGGGATCAACCGGATTGCTGAAGGATGGAGTTCAACGGGTCGGGCCTGAACCCCTCCTGAAAAACTGGAGGTATGAGATCTCCAAAGTGGTAAGCCATAGCGTTATCACGAGGCCATCCGGCCGCGACTGATTTTAAAAGTATATTGTATTTTTCAGATGTTCCGATGGATTAAAATATTTCAAATTTTTTTAATCAGCTATTTTATTCAAATTATTCATTAATTCACATTACTATCATTAAGAACTATTTTATTAACATTTAAAGTATTGATTTAAAAAAACTTATGAAATTTCCTGGAATGCATTACTTATAACGCAACTCAAGAAGGGAGAAAGTATTTAACATCCATTATACCATTTACATATCCTTGATATTGTAAAGTGTATGAAACATTACAGATAAACTAAATAAATTTCAATATTTATTGCTTAGTTAATGAAATATTCTCTGATAAATATGCGAATTTTAAATTCTGTACACGTTTTCTCAAAATAAGACGAAATTATTAAAATCGATTCGATCCTTACCAATGAAGAATTTAAGTTTGAATCTACTTTCTTAATATGCAAAGCCTAGATTACAACATTGAATGCTTTAAGGTTTCGTTTTCGTTGTATGCAAATCATTTAAATGATAAAACTGTGAGAATAATTTTTGAACAATGCCAATCTCCTTATTCCCAATTAAGGAGGTTATTTGTATCTTTCCTTTTGAAAATAGAAAGATCATTAACCTAAAGATTAAACAGAATTGAGCTAAGAAGATTATCTTGACATAGGCTAATCACTTATAGAGAGAAACAAACTTAGACAACAAGTTGTTATTAATTATAACTGTCTCTAAAATATTCTTCCTGTATGATATAACTTTACTGTTCATTATTCGATAAAAGTTAATTTATATTAATAAAGAATGAAGAGGAACTGAAATTTTCAAAATATTTATTATGTAATAAATAATTACGTATATGAATCAACATTAATTCATAAGTTTTCTGATTTCTCTAGAATAGAAAGCATAATTTCATGAAATTAATTTATTGATGATAGTTCAAACGTTTTTCCTAGATATATGAAAAAAATAAAATAAAATTATCATCAATGATGGAGCATTTTTCTCTGCTGCCAAACTGGGATTTACGAAAGACGATGAGATTATTTAGCCTATTAGTTAACATGATGGCTAAGATGAAGGAGAAAAAATATTTATCATGACAGAATAATAAGTTTATCTTTTTTTACATCAATATGAATAAAATGATATTTTTCCTGATTTTTGTGATTTAGTGTTCATTATTCACAAAACCTAATAGAAAATATTGATATATAAGGATATAAGGAGTTGAATTAATTTTAATTATTTTCACATTTTGTATTAAATTTCCGTTTAGAAGAGTTCGTTTACGGAACAAAAGATATAAAATTATTAACAATTTCGAAGAAAATATATCTAAGTTGATTATGAATAAAATATTTTGCAAAAAAGCATCAAAAATAATGAATAATGATTGTAATTTTTCTAAATTTATGACTTATTATTATTTTAATTGACTCTGTTTTTCAATATTCAATCATATCTTTCTTCAAATTACTCTACCTTCATTAAAAATTGTTATTCTGTCCACACACTATTCTTACTTTAAGTAATAAGTTATTGCAAAAAATTCGTCACGTTTTTATATAGTTACGAATTTTTATTTAAGAATTTTCTAAGATTCTTTATGAGAATTTTCGCTTAATTTAAGAAACTGCAGAATAGATTCTTCATTATTATAAGTATTTAAAAAGTTGATAGCATATTTAAAAATAAACTCTGTTTTAGTAAAGAAACATTAAGAATATAACAAAATTTTAAATGATTTTGTTTTTAGAAATATATTTAAGAGAAGTAAAATAATTTATGAAATTAAAAAATTCATAATAAATTTAGTTAGTTAGTATCTTTAAGATATAAAGTGTTTGTGATTAGCGTCATAAACAGTTTATACGTTAATAGAGAAAAATCAGGAGTAAGAGTTTCATTAAGTTTAACGATGGAAAAGGAGGTTTTAAATTTTTGAATATGGCGATAATGAGCAAAGTAGCAGTATTTAAAATTTATGAGATGTAAAGGAAGAATATCCTTAATTGAAAGATGTTCAGAATAATCCTCCAAAAGAACCAATTTTGAACTTTTTTTTTGTCAAGTTGAAAAGATAATGCAATCAACGATAGATTGCCATTTGTTGAAAGATAACTCAACTGACAAAGATCAGTAATTCTGAAGTTTTTCCCTTTTAAAATAGAATGCAAAACTGACTAAATAAGTCAATTAAAGAAACATCTGAAATTTATTTTATCATCATCTGAAGAATTTTTTTGTAAAGTTGTTAAGTATATTTATTACCAGATATTTAAATATATCTTAGCTTTTAAAGTAAGAAATGCACTTGAAAAGAATAAATCTGAACATTTTAAAAATATAAAATGATCAATATCTTCTTATAGTTTTTATTGTAACGAAAGATAAAGTAAAAAAAGTAGAACGATTTTTAAAAAATGACAAAAATAAAATTTTATTTCATAATCTATTAAAGTTTCATAAAATATTATGAATTTTCATTATGAAATTCAGCAATCAGGCTAATTTTTTCAAAAAAATTATAAATTAGAACACTGTATATGTATTTTTAGAAAAGTTGCATTCTGAATTGTTATAGTTGTGTTATTAATTAAAATATAATTTTTTTATACAAGTATAAGAAAATTTAGTAATTTTTTATAAGTAAGAGTTCATATGGTTTAAAATATTAACAAATATATCGAGTTTAATACTTCATATTAACTTATTAAATAATTTTTAATACAGTATAATGATTTGAAATTTTACAAAATGAGCAATATTAAGAAAGAAAAGTTATTATTTATTGATATAATAGTTCAAAAGTCATTACTGGAGAAAACATATATCAAATATAAACATAATATAGTACTGTATAATTATTTTAAGTTACAAAACCAAAACTGCTAATATCTAAATTTCTGCAATTAAAATTCAGCAATTAAAATTTCAGCAATTAAAATTTTAGTTAATCACGATTTATCCTTTTAATAAAACCTAATAATAAATAACAATCTAATTTTAACGATATTATCAAATTTTATATTATTTGAAGAATTTTTTTTTAATTTATTCTAAAATTTTTATGTTAGAATACAATGAAAAATATAGCAAAACTGAATTATAAGCAAAAATTGCATATATAGTATCTGTTTAAATAATACTAAAATTTAAAAATTTTATTTTAATTCTAGTAATTACTTTAATTACAATATAGTACTGTATAATTATTTTAAGTTACAAAACCAAAACTGCTAATATCTAAATTTCTGCAATTAAAATTCAGCAATTAAAATTTCAGCAATTAAAATTTTAGTTAATCTATAGTACTGTATAATTATTTTAAGTTACAAAACCAAAACTGCTAATATCTAAATTTCTGTCTTCAGCAATTAAAATTTTAGTTAATCACGATTTATCCTTTTAATAAAACCTAATAATAAATAACAATCTAATTTTAACGATATTATCAAATTTTATATTATTTGAAGAATTTTTTTTTAATTTATTCTAAAATTTTTATGTTAGAATACAATGAAAAATATAGCAAAACTGAATTATAAGCAAAAATTGCATATATAGTATCTGTTTAAATAATACTAAAATTTAAAAATTTTATTTTAATTCTAGTAATTACTTTAATTACAAAGCTGTCATCTTAATGTTATTTATAAGAAACAATAAATATTTTTTTTTGCAAATAAAATACAGGTTAGTATATATTTATATTGTTTCTCTTTTGTAAATAATAAGCGCTAATGTTTCACAATTTTAATTAATAAAAAAATAGAATTTGATATATTTTCAATTCAATAATATTATATAAAAATAAAGTTAATTTTATATTACTTAATTAAGTAAGAATTACCTTAAAACTTTTAAAATTAATTTTATTAAAAATGTCCATTATGACAGATTGAATTTATATATATAAGTTTAGAATTTAATGTATTCTAATGGATTTTATCTCTACATTATCATGTTTGTATTTTAATTACATTCGAACCAAATTGGTAAATTCCATTTAGCTAAAATCAATTTAACAAGTTTACGAAATATATCTCTAATGCAATTAGTGTATATATATTTGAAATACATAGAACTTACATAGTTATATAAAATTATATTGAATATTAATTTATAGTAAGTAAATTATTATGTACAATTTCCATTTTTCGTAATTTTATATTTCTATGTGAGTTGCGATTATTATTTTTATTAAAAATGTTAATTTTGTTTATATATATCTAAGTTTGCTAAACAGATAATTAGGAATGGAAAAATAATTTTTCTTCATTGTTAAAACTTTGTCATTTTGTTTAATTTTTCATTAATTGTAATAAATTGTTTATTGAGTGAAATTCGAAAAGTTAGAAATATTCAAAAATGCTTAATTAGAGATTAATTTTATATTTTGATATGATAAACTAGCTTAAATATATAAAAATTAAGAATATTTTATTTATTTATTGACCATCTTATCTAACTATAAAGCAAGCTTATATTGTTAGTATGTTAAATAAATGATTTTAATTATATTTATCCTTGCGTTTTCTGGTAAATTTTGAAGTCTTTATCTTGCTTGATATTCTTTTATCATATTTGACCAATTACATGTTCGAGTTGAATTCATCAATATATTTATATTACATTTACAGTTGAAGAAAAATTTATGTAGCATTAAAATTTCATTTCTTTATTTTTTAATCTATTAGATATTTATTGCCAATTCATATTAATTTTATTAAATTAGTTGTTTCTGAATCTCATTTTTGTCGAATTCTGGCATCATGGAGAAATGAGTTTCCCATTTAAGAGAACATACCTGCAATAAGCAATTATTTACAGCATCTATAAAGGCCGAGAAGAATTCTTCTAGGAAATAAAAATAGTAAAAAATTTTAATTCAAAAATATATTTTTAACGTAATTAACTGATATTAAGAAAGAAATATTTCATAAAAAATTAAAAATTTTAGTTAAATTTTATTGATATAAAATTAGTTTTATTAAACCTAAAAAATATTATGAATTTTGACTTAATATTCTAAATATCCAATTCAATTATGTTATAATTTTCTATCCAAGAACTCCTACAAAAATATAATATAAAGAGATTAAAAGTAATATATTTATTTGGGATATTCTAAGTATAAATTTAAAGACATCTATATTTAACTATTGATATATTGTACTGTATTTACTATATTGTTGGCTTAATCACTTAATTCAATTAAATTTTTTAAATTGTTCTTAAAGATTAATTCAACTCAATTATTTTTGCCATTGAATCTTACAAAATTATCTCTCTCTAATAAATCGGTATTTTCTAAGTTTCACGAATACAATATATTAATACAATGCTGATATATATTGTATTCGCGTGATTTTTTTCTTCTTAGTAATTTATTTTCGGTCGTGTATCTTTTGTCTAGTATCTAACTAGTATCACGGGTGGTAAGCGTACCAGTCTTTCCAAAACAGTGCATTAGATAATTACAGAAGTCTAAAAAGTTCCATATCTTTAGTAAGAAAACGACAAAAGAAAGTTATTTAGAGAAGAGTGAAAATTAAGTAGAACATCTTTTATGAAGTTCAGAAACAAATACTTTAAATAAGGCAAGTAATATAATTAAATTACATCATAAATAAAAAAAAGATTCTAAATTATACTGAATGTTCTCTACATATTAGTACAAAGAAGGAGCAAAATGACATTTTTTCCATTTATTTTCCTAAGTAAATTTAATGAAACAGTTTAAGAAGATTGAATAAGCTTATAAGTATTTCTCAGTACTGTATTTTTTCTCGATATATGGGCATATTTCTTAAATTATTCACCATTTTCTGTATTTCTAGGGATAAATAGCAGCAAATTTTATAATTGAAATTTAAAATTATTCTTTTTATATAAATATTTCGTTTTTTCCAGTAGAATTGATCTATCGAGAAATATTTATTCATAGATCGACTCATTTCACATGAAATATTCATTTGATTCAATTCAGAATTAGTATTTGTAGATATTTATAATTAAAATTTCTCTTAAATGTTTAATTAATTAGATATAAAGTATTTTTTAAATGTTTATTAAGTTATACTAATTATTTTATTATTGAGCAAATCTGCTAACCAGGAATAATATTTTATTGAATACATTTTTTCTGTTTTAATTTTAAATAATACACAAGAAATTTAAAAATTAAAAAAATTAGAAATAAAAAATATATATAACATTAATTTGATTTCGATTACTTTTCTGAAATTAAGCATAATATTTCACTTTTAAAAGTTAAATCCACAAAAACCTTCTCCATTAAATTACTTATATCAAATATTTATCATAAGCATCTTAGAAAGGGAAGGATATTTTTAAATAATATATTACTTGCAAAAAGGGAAAGACTACAACAACATTATTTAAATATGTTTCTTAAATTCAACAATTTATGTAAAAAACAAAACAGAGTTATATTTATTTTTATATATATTTTAAGCAAATAAATATATACAGAATATTGAAGGAAAGAGTTTTAAAAATTGCCTATCAGTTCTTCCTTTTGTAAAAGGTATACGAATATAAGCAATAATATATTAAAAGTATCTAACTCAGAGTTTAGTTCATTTTCAGAGCCAGAAAAGTTAATATAATTTGGACATTGAAATCAAATTTGGCAAAGTTTATAATTTGGAAATTATTACAGAAGAAAGTTTGATATTCAGTCATTAAATTAATCCATTAATTAATATACTTTGTAATATATATTCTAAATAAAATCTATGCATATAAATAAAAAATATCCACTTATATATGAAAATGATCTGTTGTCGAAAAAATTTTTCAAATTATATTTTATAGATCAATTAATTATAATATTTAATTTGTTTATATTATTGTTTATATTGACTTGGAAAATTTTATAATTTATAAATTTTGCTATAAAATAAGTTTTGCTTGATCTAAATGTGTTACATCCAATATTCTCTTCATGCAAATTTAAAATTAGCAATTTAAATTTTATTTATTCGGAATAAATTAGCACAAATAATTCTAAAAACAGTAGATTGGTGGCAGCTCAAGCATGTAGAAAAATAAATTTATAAGAAATTTATGCAACGTGTTTTCGTGAATTGCCAACTTTATTCACGTCTTGGAAGACGTCCTAAATTTCAAGAAAAAACTAGTCAGTCATAAATTCCAGAAGACGATCGAATTTTCAGGAAAAACTATGCGTAACATTACAGAAGAAATTCGAACATCGGTAGTTCCTTCCTTCAAGAATAAAAATGCTGGCATCAAAAAGGATGGGCATAAAAATATAAAATTTTAATTTTTAATACTAGTTATACTCGTGAAAATAATTTTCACGTAGATATACGATGTGTGATATCTTGTCCCGTCATAAAATATAGAACTTTTTAAAGTCACTTTTTAAAATATTCTATATCGTTTAGTTAACAGTTAAGATTATAAAAATGTTCATAAAATATTTATTTTTTTATCAAAAAGTATTAATAATATAAATTATACAAAGTAAATTCTGAATAGTTTCGAATGGGCAAAAACATTTCCAAATTTGGAAAAAAATAAAAAATATTCGTATCTACCGAGGCATAATCTAATTCAGTAGATCATAATGGCATAGGCAGACACCCACAATATATAGTATAATAATTTTTGATCCATTTTATTCTGAAATAGAAAAATATATATATGATTTAATCTATCAGAAAAGCTATCTGGTTTCGATATTATTGAATTTATATAAAATTCATAACTCATTAGGACCAAGCTGTATTCTAAGACCCAACTAGTAGCCAATCCGATTGAGAATGATTAATATGGAGTCAATATTACTGACATAATAAGAACTGATGTCTACTGAAAATGACTCAATATTTCACGTAAATAATAATAAATTTGAATACAACTCGCATATATTAATAGTATTCATTAATATTGATTAGAGAAGAAAGTTTATTAAGAATAATCGAAATCGAATTATTATTTCTTCGGCGATAATGATATAAAATCGAATAATAGAATTAGATCACATCGTCGATTTTAATTTGTTTAAATATTATAATGACTTCTTAGATTAAGCAGGAGAGCAATTAAAAAACCGATATTTGAATTTACAGATATTTTTATTTCGGTAATTAAGAATTAATACATAACTTGAAAATTTATATATAGAAAGAGAGTTTTTGTTATTTTTATCGCAAGATATAGGTTTATGATAATTCAAAACAGATTTTTTAAAATTTTTGTCAAATTATGAAATATGCATAAAAAGGAAAACAAATTTAAACATCAATTTTCAATTATTGTTTCTCTTTTGTTCTAACCACAATGACATTATTTCGCGTTGTTCTTATAGATATTAGAAAAGATTAAAAAACTGTCTTTGACTTACTATTATCGCATTTGTCTTTGACAGCTGTCTCTTTTTTTTTATCATTTTTCTGAGAAAGTAGAATCAATCTTTCCAATAATTTTTTTTTATCTTTCAAATTTTTTATTTTCTTTTCTTTTTAATCCAGGTATTATGTTCTTGATAAATTAAAGTTATTCTTTTCTATATTTAAAAAACTCATAGATAAAAAATTTTCAATGTAAGAAATAATTTTTTAATACAATATTTAAGCAAATTATGCACAAAACTTCCATCGAAACAGTCAACTTTTAATATTATCAAAGTCATAAACAAAGTTGGCAAATACTTGCTATTAATAAATAAAATACTGTTTATCTAACTAATAATCTTACTAACGATATTAGAGAATTATATATACATTTTTTTAATTCACGATAGCATTTTCATTCAATGTTAAATTTATGTAAACAATTCTTTCGAAACTTTTCAACCATGTCCCTTATTTTGTAATAATTAAAAATAAGGGGCTTATATATATATAATGTCATCAAAATTATCTTCAAAGACATAATCTGCATGTGTAATGCCATAAAATCTATTAAATACTTAGCTCGTATAGTTGTTATAAAATAGCATCAGAAGATTGAATAATCATCATTTTTAAATAAATTAATTTATTGATACAAAGTGAATTGTTAACCGCGTGGTAAAGCTATGGCTTACCACCCTGGAGGTTCAAATCAGGTTCCCACACACCCAGTTTTTCAGAAGGAGACCGAGCCCCGGCCCGTTGAACCCCATCCTTCAACCATCCGGTTGAACCCATTATGGATGTTGGCCAGCCTGTGATGGGCTCTATAAGTGGCTACCGAAAGATGCAGAATATTCCTCGTGCAATATGGCGACTTAACTAACCTAAGCTAACAAAGTGAATTAGTCTTATTTCAACTTCGACTTTAATAGTCTTACTACAATGCTAAATTTTATAAAATTCAATCAAATAGTTCAAAATTTTCACAAAAACCTTTGAATTTTCAATATACGCCATTTTTAAAAGGTTGAAGATAATTAGGTAATTTGTGTGTCATCAGGATAGTTTTTAAAGACTTGACTATTCCATTAAATTTCATAAAAATTTTGTAATAGTTCAGGAAATATTTTGAACGTCCACCAATTCTAATCTACTTTCAGAAAAAAATGAAGATCGGTTAACGTCTTCTGTCTGCCGCTGTATATATGTCCCTATTAATCCTATAGGATAGTATTCCATTATTATCATAATTTTATTTTATAATATTGCCGATAGATGGCACTAAGTGTTAGCAGAGTCGGTATAACATATGGGTTATCTGATTTATAAACACAGCGCTTTCTACTCCAGTATCTATCATAATGGTATCACAGTCTTGAGTGACGAATGTGAGTGATTCATGACGTCATCTCACATTATAATGTGTATTGTGACAATGACGTTATCGTGATGTCTATACTGGTTGAATGAACATTAAAATTGGACACATTAAAACCAATTGATTTCAAATGTTAAATAAGTGAAAAATAAATGACACATTCAGAAAGTGGGGGATTTTTAACTTTTGCTGGAACTGTTTGTTAATTATTTCAAGCTAGAGGATTAAATGATAAAGTATCAATGTTACTTTAGTCATTCTTACCGAAATTTGATGAAAATGGGTGATTTATTTCAAATGATATTGGTGAGGAATATATATACAACAGGCAACAGGCAACATAATATTTCATAAGCCTCGTTTTTCTTCATAAAATAGACCAAAAAGTGACAATCCATCATCAATTGGCTGAGTAGTCTATACGTTAATATTAAAGCTAATAACTTTCCTTTTTCTATAAACAAAAATATGTTTGATTCTATACCAGATCAAGAAAAATCTCTAATATTAAAATAAATCTATAAATTGATCCAATTAAGTAACTAATAAGCAGTAATTTCTTTAAATGAAATTCGTCTAATTGCTAAATAGACTGGATTTCTGATATAACATATTACAGACAAATAGAGTAATTTATACAAATTTTATATTAAAGGATCAAAAATATCATATCTATATTCGGATGATTAAGATTAATTAACTAGTTACATTTTTAATGGATACATTTTATATTCAAATCCTGCTTTAGACAAGATTTATAATTTTATATCATATTAAATTGTCATTCTCTTACTGAAATATATAGCATAAGATTTCAGAATATAGTATTTACTTTTATATGAGATAGTGTCGGAAATATTTTTAATAAATTATTTATTTATGTTAGCAATAAAAAGCGTACTGAATTCTATGTTTAAAGAAAATTTCACAAAAAAATCACTGAACATATATTTTGATATAACAATGTTTTTCATTAATTTATATTATAGATATTTTATAGAATTTTTAGCAGTATGGTATTAGAAAACTATCAGTCCATATTAGGAAACAATAACTCTATTAATATGAATAAATTCTCATTTTTTTATCTATTTTAATTTTAACTTTTATTATTTCTAATAAATAATTATTTTAAAAATATTGATGACAGAACTCTAGTATTATTTACATAGAAAAAATAACAATAATTTGAAAATTTCTTCATATTTTTTAAATAACTTAATATCGCACACTTTATCCTACAATAAAAGACAGATAAGAATGAATTTTTTATTCAAAATTGAAAAATAACACACATGATTTTTTAAGCTCGTAGTTAGTCTATACAGTTACAGTCTCATACAGTTAGTCTAAAAACAGGTTTATTTTGAATCTATTTGTTTAAAGCAAACCTATGTATTTCAGAATAAAATCAAAATGATAATGGTTAGAAAATTAATTCCTCAACATCTATATTTATCAAAATAGTCGAATAACCGATAAGATTTAATAATTCCAATGAACATTCATTATATTCTTTATGAAAATTATGAAAATCGTAGAGTTTTTATGAAGAAATGAAATTTAAAATTTTAAATGAGAACTTCTTTGTTGTAGCATTACATCAAATTTTGAAGATTTTGCGATTTCATTTATAGCAAGCTCAATGATTTTTGTGCTTTGATTGAGTTAGATATTTTGAAAATTAAATTAAATATTGAATTAAAATATTTAAATTAATAATTTAAATTATTAAATTAAATTAAATTTTAGTCAATATGGGAGTGTCGGAAAGCATACAAGATTCGACTATAATCGAACGTTTAATGCATTTTGATGGAGAGATTCTGATACGCAAAGGAAATATATCAGAATTTATTCAGTCTAGATAATATGAATTTCAAAACAAAGGATTTTACGATTTAATTAATGGTCTAGGACTCTAGGCCGTAATAAATGATTTCAAAAACTTTTTACTCATTCTGAAACTAAATGATGATTGATAATTTCAATAAAAATTTATTAGTAAATATAACGCTTCTTGAAACATTTTTCAACTGCCAAAATATAGAATGGCGATATATTACTTTGAAGATATTCATAAATTTTTATGATAATTTAATTTATATTAAAGCAAAATTATTTGAAATCAAAATCGCATTCAAGCACAAGATACAATTGTTAATTTAGTCGGCTATACAGTTTTTCGTTTACTATCCCATCATTGTCAACTAAATCTAATATAATGCATTTGTAGTCTATTGAAAGACCACATTACTCACATTATTGCAGAGAACAAGTCCACTTTACAATTAAATAGAGAGACATTTTTCAATTGAACTGATAAAAGTTAAAATAGAAAATTTGGACAAATTGAGTTTGCCTTGTATAAAAAAGAAAAAGAAGTTTAAATAGAAGAGAGACATCGATGATACATCGTTAAGAATTTCGTTTTGAAAATATGTCAACAAGACTGAATCATATAGTATTAGATGGATAAAGAAATGATCTTAATAAGCATATTATAGATAGTAATGTTTTTCTCAATAGTGTTTATTCCAAAGAAAGTTTATGAGATAGCCGTTCATGTCTGACTGATGCTGTGTGTCCTCCACTAATAATTTTTGAACTAATCAATAGATTTTTCACGAAAGTTGGTGATATTCTACTGTTAAGTCACTTCAGCATCAAATAATCCTCTAGCTGAAGCTTATATTTAATGTCGTCTGTTACCTGAAGATATCAAATTAATTAAAATTAAGTTAAAATAAATATTTATTGTTTAGTTTTAATTTAATTAAAAATTATAAGTCATATTTTAAGCATTTTTATTGATTTAATATACACTGTAATATGTTTTAAAGTAATATGAAAACGAAACTTTTAATTTCATTATTAAATCACAAACTTAGATGCATAATTTGAATCAATTTTTTTCGAGAGCTAGAATTTTATTTATTTATCGATATTAATGGTCTATTATTGAAATGCTATAACATTAATACGCTATCAAATTGAAATTAATCTAGGTAATATTACATTTATAATTGATATCTCTCATGATAAAAACTAAAACTTAAGAATTCCGCTCACGATGAATTACAATATTTTAGTAGGCCAAATATTATGCTCTTGCAAACTGTAACATAATTCTCATTTAGCTCAGAATTATGTCAATGAAATCTAAAAACTATAAATAGTAAAATTTTAGCATTTAATATGCGACTTATAATCTACAAGTATTATTGTTATAGAGACGGCAAGAATTCAAAATTTTGTACTTATCTATATAATAAATATCAATAAGCAAATATTTTATCCAAATCTGTGTGACAATCTACAGATTTATAGGTTTGATTATAAAAATAATTCTTATAAATTTGGGCATGAGTATATTCTTAATCATATTTGATATACTTTATTTCCTTTTATTTCTATTTTATTTTGAATGTTCAAGTGACTTATGAGATCTGATGGCTACTTATTGTCTCTGTAAATTTTAATTTGAAAGAAATACATCTTATCTCCTCTTAGTTTATTTATTGAATTTTCTTTATTATTCTATTTTCTCCGAATTTCCCTATTTTTTCCCCAGAAAATTTTCGAGTATGTTAACTATACTTTGTATTATTTATATTCTATTTAGCCTACTTTCCAAAGGATATGCAACTTATAAGATTGGACCAATGTCTGTTCTCTAAGTGCGTCCCCTACTAGTAACTTTTGAACTAATTAGCAGATTTTCATGAAATTCGGTAGTGATGTTCTGTCATTAAAGGTATATCTCGACACCGCATCTTTTTAATCCTATAGGATCGACTAATTCTGCAGGATAGAATTTCATTTTTATTACAATTTTATTTTATATTATTGTCAAGAGATGGTGCTAAGTGTTAGCAGTGTAGTGAGTTTATATGGCTTACTTACTTGATTCTTAACATTGACCAGTTCAATATCTAATACAATGAGGCCACAGCCTTGATATAACATCATTATGACTTAACAATGGATGATGTACAAAACTTCGATAATTTATGACATCTTGATTACATAATAATGCGCGAAGCCATGATTACGTCATCAACCAGACATCGTGATGTCATTCTAACATCTATGCTAATTAAATTAGCGTTATAAATGGTCATACAAAGCCAATTGATTCCAATTAATTATGACTAATGCATTTTAAATGAAATGCATTTGTCATAATAGGATAGAGTATTGCAGTGATTTCAATTTTTATAATTTGAAAATATTTTGTTATTTAAAACTATTCAAAAGTGTAACTGCTTTGCCAAGATAATATAGTTAAAACACAAGCACTGACAGCAGTAGGTTATTCAATACAAAACTTTATTTACGGAGTACTTTCGATTGCTATACAATCATCTTCAGCACTATATTACAACTAACATAAGAACGGTTTAACAAAGAATGTAGAAGCTTAACAGTGTTCTAATTGCAAAAAGTTTAAAATTCAAAAAATTTCTCTCACGAATAAAACTAAAAATTAAAAAATAAAATAAAATTACATAAATTGGCCAAGGATATTACGAAAATTATATAGTGGGGTAGGACACAAGGTATTAATTTGTAAAAAGAGGAAATCGGAGATTTATAGGGCGGAGCATTCACACGTATAGCCAGGTGTCAGATGGTTGCTCCGAGTTTCTCTATTGATTATATCCTCTTTCCCATGTAGGTTAATTATTTCAAAGTTTTTGCTACGAACTTTTTTCGTTGGTACTTACTTGTCTGATTACTCTTGCATCATCACATAAGATTGTCACGTCCTCTTCGTATCTTGAGGACCGTGTTAAGGTTTTCTAAGCTGATGTCCCTCATATGTTCCTTAAGTCTGCGATTTAATGGCCTATATAACATTTGTTTTTATTTTCTTTGACAATAACCAATGGTATTTTATATTCCCCCGTTTTTTGGTGCTGTTTCCGTTTGTCTTTATCATTACGTATGAGTTGGAATATAGTGGGTTCCCTTTTCGTCACTAATCTCTTGTGTTCTTGCCTGCCCAATTTCTTAAGCGTGTTTGACCTTGCCTTGTAATATGGAATAGAAATAGTGCATGTATTCTCTTCTCTGTGGTTTTCAGTTGTTTGTATGTCATAGCGTAAGAAATGCAACAACACACCAATGATTCACAAACAACTGTTTTCACTTTTTATCTTTTTCTAGTTTCAGTTAAATCAAATATGTTTTTTTAATAAAATGTAGTTAATAAATCTAGAAAGTAATAATAATAATTTGTTAATATTAGACTGTATTTTTATTATAAAATCATTAACGGAATATTAAGTTATTTTTATAAGAATTTCAATGTGCTTTATTCTTTAAATTGTAATTTTTCAGGAATATAACCAATATTGTTCTTTAATTCCCAAAATATTTATCTATAATTTCTATCTTAAAAGTACATAATCTATTTACTACTAGCTAACAATTAGGTTTCATTTAATTTTTATAAAATATTGTAATAAAATGAGATTATTATAGAATTTCCTGTAACTGAACAAATTATATAGTATAATTGTAACATCTTACGAATTATACTGCTTACTTTTATCCAATCAGTAATCGATTGCGGTCTCATAGTTTGGTCAGTTTCTGCAAAAACCTATATGGAAATGTTAATATCCCAGTCCTACAAGATACTAAAAAATTATATGCAATAATTACAAACAACCTAGACAACTCTGAATACTTTTGGTTATGCAGCTACTTTAAAGTACATACTATCCATAGTCGCATTGTTTTCTTTGATGCTAAGTATCTATACAATTATTATAACTTTCAACTTGGTACATTGATGATTAGTTTTAATCCACCGAATCGTGTCACGCGATCTTGTGTTGTCTTTTATATACCCTTAATAAAATCTGTAAAAATCCTAAGAATGTTCCCATATCGACTGTTTTATACTAAACTTTTTACTACATTACTTGATTGTCTAACTAATCCTTTTCATGTATTTGTAAAAATTGTAAATGAAATACCCGAACTAACAATTGGGGTTACACATTTGTTAACCAGGTAGTGTAAACAATTTGTTTTATTTACGTGTAATTATAATAATTAAATAAATAAATATTTGAGTCATATAATGTGTATTGTTTTAAAATGTTTTCATTTATATAAAGGAATATATAAATGAAATAATGGAGTCTTATTTATTCCAAAAGATTAAAATAGTTTTAAATCAGGAATATCTCAGCAAATAAATAATGCTTATTTATTTATTTTCCGAGATATTCCTGATTTAAAAATTTAAAACCCAATAAATAATGCTTATTTATTTGCATACATTTTTTTGCATTGTTACGAGTAACCATATTAAGGATTTTATTATAAATTTTTTCTTATCTGAAAAACAAATGATATTAAATTCTTATCAATAAATCAAACATTATTTTACTTGATATGTATAATATGTAACTACTGTATCTATATACTGTATAAAATTTTTTGTTTGCATATTTATTATTCTTGTTTAATCATATCATAATGTTTTCTTTAGTAAAATCTATATTCGAATTATATTCTCAATGTTTGTTAACTATGTTCATAATTTGAAATATTAAATACTAAGAATATTGTAAAAAATACATATATTACTATTCTTCAATGAGTGTAAATGAATCTTCCAAGGATAGTAAATATATATAAATTACTATTTTTAGAATATTTTAATTCATTTCTCTTGAATATAAAATTGCTTTTTGTCACTGTATTTAATAAATAAGTTTTTATTTTCACTGAGATGGTTTTCAAAATGTTTTACAGTGTTATGCAAATTAAGTGTTTTATCTTTGATACAGGAATATAAAATCCTCCAATTAAATAGTTTACGATGATGCCCATATGGGTATGGGCTATAATATGCCCACTGTTGTACTCCGTGTATCATAAAAGGCGACTGAAAGATTACCATTCGTACTATTCGGCGGTTGTCGTATCTGTCACTAGAGGGTCATTCGCGGGCCCATATACGGAACTGGACTACTGGCGGTGCCCACATCCATCACTAGAGCCTGAATGGGACCCCATATGGACACTGGATCGCCAGGCGAGCACGCCCACCTCGAACCATGTTTCGTACTAGCGGATCGCGATCGGGAGAAAAGTATCCACATATAACCCCAGGGGAGGGAATAAAAAGAGGATATTTAAGATCACTGCAAACGGAAGAAATAATTCCTTTAGAAATAAGTCTAGCACAACAATATAAATCTTGTAGTATTTAATAAAATAAATTCTATTCTGTTTGGAATAATTAATTAAAATGCTCTATTTATCAATTTTTGAATTTGCCATTGTATAATCTTTATTTTATTAAATTTTTAGCTCTGAAAATATTGTAGTTTCTTGAGTCTATTACCGCATTTGTTTCAAACAAATGATATTTTGCATATTTTCAGTGCTTCTTATATAGCTCTCTTACTGGAGATTTTATATAAACTCCTGACAACACATGCAACTAGTATGGATTCCTTTTTACATTTAGAAATTTCATCGACTATAATAAAGTTACTACATCATATTAAATTAATATTTTGAACTAATGTCAAAACACGAGAAAGTATTTCGCTATCACACCAGTAGTAATAGTAGTAATCTGCGCAATAATTATAATGGATTATCTATAATGTATACAGATATCATTTCTATTCATTAGGTATTCCATCATTCGAATAATATATACAGTATAAAAATTTCATACTCATATTATTATAATTGTTACATGATTTCCAACGCACATTTTTAATTAAGTGACTGCGTTTGACATAATAATTAGAATAATAAATTTTATTACTGACAAATATGAAGGAATATAACAAATATGAAGCTTGAATAAGGTATTCTCCTAGAAATATTAAAAAAAACAATACAATTCTTCAAATTTACATGCAATGTTATTACAAATGTATAGATAACACATATTTTAAAGTAATTCCTACTTTTCTGTTTTTATAATATGAACTCGCTTCCTCAAGGAGTCTTTGTTCAGCATGACACGATTAGTTCTCTTATTTAAAACAGCAACATTATATTACTAATAAATGGCCTATAGGTCTTAAATTATTATTTCTCTTGGTCGAGATCTTCCAATTAATAAGTCAAAAAAGGAAGTTTAACTAGGCAAATATTTAAATTAATTCATTAATTTAAATATCTGCTGAATTAAACTTCCTTTTTGGATTTATTAATTTGAAATTTGTTTTCTGATAAATTTCTTCATTATAAATATGACTGACCAATCTGAACTAACAAAAATATATAAATCACACACTAAAGAGCGATGGTAATTAAATAAATTGGGTTAATATTGTCTTAACAAATGGTATATAACACTGTATTAAACTTATTTTGTGATCTTTACCAATCCATAAAGTTACTGTATATTTAGTCACAATATCTCTCGAGCGCTTAATTATTATTATTTATATTTTAAATAATTTTATGTATTGTATTATTTAGAAGTAATTAAACATTAACATTGAATTTACTCTTCAACAAAGAAAAAATAGATTATAATGATAATTTGATCAGTTTATCCTGATAATCCTTAAAATTATATAAATAGCAATTCATTATGTTTGAAAATACTGTATTACTTATTATCTGATTCAATTATATACTGGAATTGAATATCTTATAAACGAATGAAAACGACTGTCATATATAAAATATAAACGAGCAGTTCTGATAAAAGACTTAAAATATATGTTATGAAAGTCATCTTCAATGGCATAACCATTATGTTGAATATTATAAAAAAAACTCTATTAAAAAAATTCTATTATTTTATTTAAATCTAATTCTAGATCCGCAGTTATCACAGAGTCCACTAATTATTAATTTATCTTTTTACATTTTTATTAAATATTGGTGTTTTAAGGAAATATAATGTTCTTTTTAAAATATTGTTTATTCTTTGGTAGAAGTTGTGACCTTTCATACAAATTTTTATGGGGTTATCAGTTACATTAAAATATTACAGCAATATTGATACGATTATTTTTTATTGTTTAATTTGATCTTAATGTGTTTCTTTTTTTTATCTGTTTTACGATTTTATCAACCGAATGTTTGTATAATTTGGTCCATGTGGCCCTTATGTCACTAAACCCAAAATATTAATAACTATTTATTAATTAAACTAATATTATAACTTCATTCTCAAAGGTACAGCATAGTTACTGTGCAGAGTCTGTCCATGTGGCCCTTATGTCACTAAACCCAAAATATTAATAACTATTTATTAATTAAACTGATATTATAACTTCATTCTCAAAGGTACAGCATAGTTACTGTGCAGAGTTTTACCTAAACATGTTACTATTGCTGAAGGTTATTATCTTGTTTACAATTTAGTATAATCCGAAATAATTCCTTTCTCTGTTATAAGAAAACAAAGAACGAGAAACTTTACAAAGTTCAATTATAAATTTAATTGAATTCAGAGCTACGCATACAAAATTTTTAAACGAGTTAAGATTTTATTAAGTCTGTGTTTAAACTTACAAATTTGAGAAACGTTTTATTATTTTTCGAACATCATCAGCAAATATAAAAATAAGAAATGAATTTTGAGTAATAATCAACTTAAATATCTATTTAAACAAACCTTAGTTAGATTAACCATAATTTCGTGAAATCTTTGTTTTTAATATCAGATTTTTCTTGCAAAATTTAATTAAAAATAACATAAATTAATAATACAGGAAAAATTTTAATATGCTTAAAATGAGTCAATTAACGAACTAAAGAATATATTAATAATACAATTAAATTTCAAGATAAGTAAGTAAACCTTTGTCAATATACTGCGTCTTCATAATAAGCACTAAAGAAATGAATTATTAATATATATATTATATAGTATCAATTTTTCTTTTTGATGTCTCTAATTATTGTGAAAAATCAATCATTTCTAAAATATCTAGCAACTGATTGTTTCAAACAAAAAATTCTAAAAGTTTGTTTTCTTAGTTTATCGTTATTTCAATTAAATTTTATAAAAATTAGAAAATTATATGTGTATAATGAAAGAAATATTTATATAATTCGTTTTCCTAATGTTACATTTAAGTAAAGATAAACAGCACTCCCACAGAGTAAATGAAAGAAATATTTATATAATTCGTTTTCCTAATGTTACATTTAAGTAAAGATAAACAGCATTCCCACAGAGTATTGTTTATATTTCTACAGAAATTCTTCGAACTTCTGTTCAAATTTCTATGCTTTAGCTGATGACGATCAAATGATGGATTGAAAAGGTTTTATGTTGAAATAAATATCATTATCCTGTGCGAGTACTGTTTATGTTTAGATGAGAGTACGTCTAAATACAATAAATAATTTTTAAAATTAACGATTAGAATATTTTAGTTATATCGTCTATTTAAGTTTTCTAAGGAAATAATTGCTATTTGACAAATAAATAAAAACTTATATACTGTATATAAAATAGTTACAAAACATGAAAGAATAAAAAACAAGTCGATTTTTTAATTTCGTGGATATTGGTTAGTTTGTTAATTGGTATAAATCAACAATGCGCAGACCACGGCCTCCGTTGATTTGTTGACGATCCGCCTCAACATGTGTTATTTTAACAAATCAAACAATCAACGAAATATTTATTTGTAGTTTTGAATAATGCATTTTCAAATAATATATTTCTGATGCGAAATTATTTCTACAGTGATTCGACAATAATGTTTTAAACAAAAAAAAAATAATCATATTTGTAATAATAAACATTTTTTTATTTTTACTATATTTACGTGTATGAAAGAGATAATTAAAAAAAATTATACATGCGCACAAGATAGCACCTGCCGCTTAACTAATGAAAATTTAGAATCAATTTTGCACTTGGATATTACGAATATCGAACATAAATACAGTATTTCGTTAAATTAATATAATATCATGCATCCAATTAAAAATTCATTAATTGTTAACGTTTATTTTTTTTACGCTTCTTTGTAATATGTAATTAATAAATATGATATTATATATAACTTTCGTGGTTTTTTGGTGGTCATTCTATAAGTCATAGTGACTGTATGCGGCTCTTGGTCTTAACAAGTCTATGCATCCTTAATATAAATTCATTACTTTAAAGAATACTTTTATAAACAATTCTCCGCATAATAAAAGATATTTATTGATCTGTTTATTCTGATGGTGAAGAATATTTCCACAAAGGTTTTAATGAATCCTTACATTTGAAATCATTGCTTCCTAGAAAATCTTCAACAATTAATTAGACGTTGTCTAAAGCAGGGATTCCTAACGAGGTCGGTATCACCCCTTGGGATAAATGGAATTTTAAAGGTGGTCAATGATGATCAAGGAGCCTATTGGGGGTCAATAGCTGAATGTGCATCGGCGATTGATCGACATAATCAAAATCAAGATCCCATTGATTACAAAAAAATTTATTATTAAAAGTGATAACTAATTGTTTATTAATATAAAGCAGAGGTGTCCAACCTTTTGGCTTTCTTGGGCCACATTTGAAGAAAAATAATTGTATCGGGCCGCACATAAAATATATTAATTCTTACGATAGTTATTAAGCAAAAAAGTTAGTACATAATGTACAATATATGATGCCCACCATGACAAATAAATAAAAATGTCGTTTCATAATAATCTTTGATTTCTTTTCGTTCAGAAATTTTTTAAAAATCATTGAGCAAGGGAAGAAATTTTAATCACTGAATTAAGAAATATTTTAGAAAATGGAAATAGCAAACATAGATCGGTATTTAAATAACAAAAACTTCATTATTTTTTATATATTTTTAGTATAAAAATGAAAGAAATTTATTTTTCTTTATTAGTGGAATATTTGATGATGATACGGCGAATTTCAAAAAACAAAAAAATTAAATACATAAAAATCTCAATGTTTTAAGGCTGTTTACGATTTTATGTTGGGCCGCATTCATTACAGCGGTAGGCCGTGGGCTGGACAGTCCTGATATAAAGCTATATCATGTAGTAAGAAGAAATCATATGAAATAAATATAAAGAAAAAAAAATACACTAATTATTTAATATATTTTAAAAACCAATAATATTTTTTAAAATATATTAATTTTTAATTTGTGATTGTCCGTTATTGAAAAGTCGACCGGATGACCCCGTGGTAGAGCTGTGTCTTGCCACTCTGGAGGATCCGGGTTCAAATCCGGGTCCCATACTTCCAGTTTTTCAGGAGGGGTCCGGGCCCGGCCCGTTGAATCCCATCCTTCAACCATCCGATTGACCCCATCATGTGTGTTGGCCAGCCTGTGATGGGTTCTATAAGGGCCGTCGCCAGATAAAGTATATCCCTCGTGAGATATGGCGGCTTAACATATTTAACTTAACCTAACCGTTATTGAAAAGGATTGCATTTCCTCAGAAGATATATTGTTATATACAAAACAATTGCAAATTTTAAAAGATTTTAATGTTCAATTCCAAGACATTGAAAATTTGAATGTGCCGGCATGGATCATAGAACCGCTGCACTGTGATATATCTGATTTTGATATGATATAAGAAGAATTGATTGCATTGAAGGAGGATGATCAAGTACAAGTCTTATTTGAAACACATGGGTATGCTAAGTTTTGGAATTTAAAAGTCATCCGAGAGAAATATCCCCAAATAAAAGTTGTTACCGAACCAGCATCATTGACTTTTCCCTCTTCTTACCTAGTAGAAGCAGGCTTTAGTCAAGTCAATAATTTACTACGGAAAATAAGAAACGGGTTGAATATTTTTGAACGAGGTGATTTAAGAATTAAGTTAAGCAATTTTATGCCAAACATTAAAAAATTGCATCAATACATCAAGCGCAGCTATCATATTAATTAATATCGAACTTTTGTGCAATTAGAACCTGTGATTTTGTTTCTGAAAACTTGTTTATATTTGTAAAATTAAAAATGGTAATAGTACAAAAAATAATAAAACAAATCTAATAAACCATTTTTTTCAAAACTTTTGTTCATATTCTTAGTCTAATTCTCTTAAGTTATTTATGTGCAATTATTTGTATTATGATTATATTGTATGCTGTATTTTATAGAGAAAAATGTAAGGGGATCAATGAAGAAAACCATTCTTTTAAAAGGGGTCGATGCAAGAAAAAGATTGGGAATCCCTGGTCTAAGGCATAACAATAATGGGTTTTGTGTTTGTTGTAGATAAATATAATGTTCTTTCTTTCGCCTCGATATTTGTTTGTGGTAATTGTTACATAGAATTTGAAACTGTTGAGTTTATTCATAAAAACATTATATCAGGATTTTAAGTTAAGCTTTTCTGTTTGATATGATTAGTAATTATAATTGTCAATCATATCATAAAATTTCAGTTTTTATTATAAAATAATTGGATTACTGTAGAAATTTTATCGTAACTTTTGAATGATAAAATCATATATTAAGATTTTCACTGGTATTTTTTATTACTTCACACTCTTTACCGAAAAAGTTATAAAAACATTTTTTAAAACTGGGTTTTAAACTATATTTGCTATATTTTATTTAGAAGGAATTAGAAATTTTAATTATTTAAATATGTAAAATTTACACCTTATTAGATTACTTTTTTCTTCTATATTAGATTCAAAATCAGTTTAAACAGAATTTTTTATTTCAATAAACAAACATAAGCAACATTCATTAATAAAAATTCATACAGTTGATTCGCACTTAATTGGGACATGTTGGGACTAATTTATTTTGGTCCAATTAAGCGGCTGCCCTAATTAAATGAACTAATAATAAATTCTAAAATATAAAATATTTAAGTATATAAATAAGTAGGTAAAAAAAATAATAATTAGATATCTATTTTAATGCTTTATTAAACCAAAATACAGAAAATAATTGTGCTATAAATAGTGAAAAAAAATAATAATATAAATACATACATGATAAATTTTACAATTTCAAATTTTAATTCTGCAAAAATGCATCAAGTGTAGTCAGTCTTTTGTCTTTCGATTTGGTACGCCAGTTATACAGGACGTCTACGATGGCTAGTATTAAATGGCTGACTTTTAATTTTATCCAGCAAAGCAATTTTATTTGAAATGGTAAAATCATTTCTTGGCATCTTTGCAAAGATTTAAAAATTTTTAATAAAATCGACACTGTAAATGAATATCGCTAGGTACTGTAACGGTAGATTCTTAAGCAGACGCATACTTTCCGGATGCACGACGATAGATAACTTGATTCGCATCACGCTGCTGTTGCCAAATATTAGTGGACATTACTTCCAAAAATCCCTAAAATATATCAAAAATTGCTAAATTCCTTTTCTGCTACTGTCCCAATTAAGCGAAAAGTTGTCCCAATAAATTCCTTTTCTGCTACTGTCCCAATTAAGCGAAAAGTTGCCCCAATTAAGTTAAATTATGTATTAGTTTATTAGTTTGGTTTCCGTTCTTTGAGATTTGGCTCAAAAAAGCGTCTGCCCCAATTAACCGGAATCGACTGTATTTAATTCTTTATTTGGTTTACGAAAATTAAAACATGTATTCTAAGCAGCTATTTAATATGCACTAATAAAAATTTAATAAATAACAAAAAATCGAATTATTATTTTTTAAAAAGAAAGTTGTAATTCGCTTTCCGTTTAAAAGAATTAGTTTTCGAATTTAATTTTCAAAAATCTTTTTACTTTTAACAAAATTATTGCTTTTTTGCTATCTGCTAAAATTAATTCTTTAATGATTCTAAACATGGGACTTCTATTCGAATTGAAACTAAAATATCCTTAAAATTATTTCAGTATGATAAAAAGCTAGTCAAAGTTTACTATTATTATTTATTACAATAATTATTAAAGCATGTCCATACTTTAAATGATCTAAGGTATTTAATAAATCATTTAAACTTCGGGAAAGTAAAGTTTTCATTAATTATCATCATACTCTAAATCCAATTATTGTATTAGGTTCACAGTATAGGAAAACATAAAAATACGATTATTTTATTACTATAAGAAATATCAATAAAATCTGTTGTAATATTTGAAATAGTAAAATCAATAAATTTCATTTTAAAGAAAGCAATGTGCAAAATATTTCGTGGAATTTGATGAAATTTTTCGAGGAATTTGATATTTTTCTATATGTATTATTATAATTTTTTTCACTATTTATAGCACAATTATTTTCTGTATTTTGGTTTAATAAAGCATTAATAATAAGAAATAGTATAGTTTCACCATTATTTATATTCGACGTAGGACTTACAATACGAGATCCTTGGATCCCGGATATTTTTTCCGATATTTAAAAACCAGTATTTTACAAAAGTACCGATTTTTCGGTATTAATTAAAAAATAAATTGTTTTTGATTTATTCTCATAAAGATTATAAAATTATTGACAAATAGGAATTAGAAAATTTAGTTAAAAAACTAAATTAGCTGTAGGTCTTGAAGTAGTTTAAGAATATTTCAGGTAATAATACACGCAAAATTTGGATTAATGCAATGATCTTAGTTACCATCAATTCTGTATGACAACATATTTGTCTGTGTCCTCTTCCTAATGCAACGATTAATTTATAAATATGAGAATTCAAATTAAATCTATAAAAAATATATTTCAAGCGACATAACTCTCGTATTTATTGCATCTTTCAAAGAGCATCTTGATAGGCAGCACATGAAAGTTATTAATAAATTCATATCATAAGAATTAACAAATATTTATACCTATATTAATTTAAATGATTTCTGAAAAATCATAAGACATTATGAATTTATACACATCTCTTTAATGTTTCTCATTGTTATTCGTGGACTCAAGATTCGGTTAGGTTAGTATGGTTAGGGTCTGCCCGATGGCCACGCGGTAAAGCTTTGGCTTACCACCCTAGAGGATCCGGGT
>AYEL01060376.1:0-36322 GCA_000484575.1 Olivierus martensii | reverse complement strand
AAATAACCGTTTAAAATAGGAGAAGACTGGAGAGCCATAACCTCGACTTTGCGGAAAAAGAAGAACAGTTTAAACCATTTTTTTATAAATCAACTGTTGTGAGTATCGTTGCTGTCTCTTACTCGGAAAAATGTCAAAAACGACATTAGATGTTCACGAAAAAAATTTTAATTTGTGAATATAAAAATAAAAATCCTTCTGCTACTCAGCAATTTAAAAATAAAAATCCTTCTGCTACTCAGCAATTTATTGCTGATCACTTTTAATTAAATGAAACAATGTCATTCTAGTCTATACATGTTTTCTCACATGTTACCATAAACCTTCCATAAACCGCCACCCTCCTGTACCGCCAGAGAGAACCTTCGAACCGATGGTGGCGGCTTAAAGAGGTTTGATTGTATGTATTGTTTCAAGATACATATATATATTAAAAAAGTACCATGATATATATCACGATATTTTTATTTAACAGATTGAAAAATATAGCTTACAAAGGTATAATCACCCTCCTGTACCGCCAGAGAGAACCTTCGAACCGATGGTGGCGGCTTAAAGAGGTTTGATTGTATGTATTGTTTCAAGATACATATATATATTAAAAAAGTACCATGATATATATCACGATATTTTTATTTAACAGACTGAAAAATATAGCTTACAAAGGTATAATTTATTATATCAGATCATTTGAAGCAAGGACCAGATTTAGATATAAAGTAGACAAATTGTAGTTTAAAGCTTCATATTAAAAAGGGTCTCACGCTTCACTAAAAAAATATTAAATGTATTTGAAGGAATCTCTTAATATTACGACTTAGAGATTCTAATATGCATAAATCCGATTATGAAGCTCTATTTTATTGAAGTTAAAGATAATACTGTAGTTTTAATAGAAATTCATACACAGTATATTCATTTTAATAGAAATGAAACATTGTTGTCATAGGGAAGATATATTTTGAAACTCGATTATAATTGATATTTTCACTAAAACATCTTTATTTTTCAACACTAAATTACAGAAAAAAATCAATCTTTGCAATGTCTTCGTGGTTGGTGATTCAACTATACCTTCTTGCATTTTTATAGAATTTCTTTTAAATAATTGCCCTTTGAGACTGAAGCAGATCAAAATATAGGCCTAATAAAAAAAATTAAAGTTTCCTTCAAATTCTACGTAGAACTTTTCAAATTATAAATTTGTTTACAAAAAATTTTTATTGAGCTAAATAGAGCCGATGCTAGAGTTTTAGCTCTCCTAGCAGAACTTTTCAAATTATAAATTTGTTTACAAAAAATTTTTATTGAGCTAAATAGAGCCGGTGCTAGAGTTTTAGCTCTCCTAACTTCTTCACACATTGTTCTTTTTAAGTTTGTAATGATGTTTTTTGCTGATGATGACCATGATGTGGTCAAAACATTCTGAATGTAATTAAATATGTTCCTACTGTGGAAAATTGCGACTATATAATTGTATACCAAGATATTTGATCTAGATAGAAAACTGCAACCTTTTGCCAAAGAATAATGGTTCAGTTAGTCCTGCCAATTGTCTTCTTCGTGTAAAAGGTATAATAACAGTCTTAGCTGGATTAACCGATAGTCCAACCCTATCACACCATTTAGAGACTGTATTGAGGGCTGAATCTTGCGCCTCTAAAATTTCTATCTCTAAATTAATAAAGTTATATATATATATAAGGTTTATTAATTTACTATACTTATATATTTTTTTAAATAATTTTATTTGTTTTTGATATTAAATAGTCTTAAAATTATGAAAATATTATTTTGTTATTCGATATAAAAAAAAGTTATTTGCATAAATATTGGGGGAAAATTTTTCTTAACATCAAGGTTTTCATATTAAATAAATAATAATAAACGATAAGAAAATACAGTATTGGCAAAAACCTCGAAATAAAAATATCATCTTATATAGTAATTTCTGTATAATTGATGCTCAAAGCGTTAAAAGCGCAGATACTGCTGAAACAAAGGATATGATGCAGAGTTACTTCGAACTCTATGTTGCTCACTTTTAAACATACTATTTCTTCGTCTTTATTAGTTTTAACGCCTGCTCTGTTTCCTGGAACTCATGTTCTAACTTACATAAATTACACAATATATTAATTTTCTTTCAGATATCTATTCTAATAGAAAACTTAATAAAAATCAGAAATTGATTTTGGCATAAAAAAATAAATTAATCATAATAGAAGAGGATCGTTTTCTGTTGTTATATTTAATCATAATTGCAGATGGTCAATGTTATTTAAAAAATATATACCGTGGCTAAAATGTATGGAAATGGCTAAATATTTTAAAAATGGTTAATTGGAATTCTTTGAAATTTTGCATGAGGTTAGGAGTGTTTATGTCCTACTATCTCTATTTTTTCAACTTTATATCATCATTTGTTTTTGAGATTCAGGACAAACTTCACTTTTTTTAAATGGCACTAGGGATCAATTTGACCATTTTTGAAACGAGTATTTCATCCTGAAATCAATGATATAGCAGATGCCTATCTTATCTTTTAAGAAAACCTCAAAAAGACCTTTGCTGACTTTACCGCAACGTTCTTGTTCGAATATTAAATTACATTAGGTTAGGTTAGTTAGAATAAGCCGCCATATCCTCATGAGATATTCTATCGAATATTAAATTACACTGATTTTTTATGGTTTTCGTTAATTTTTGTGTACTTTATCTCATACTAACTTTTCTATAGTTCATCATTAATCTTTACAGTATCTGTACAATAATTATTGTTTAAAATGGCCAATTTAAGTGAAAAAGAGAGGATATAAATTTTAATGATGACTTGATATGCTGAGAGGAGTCAAAGTAGCAAACTATTTTCAATGGAATTCATCCTGACCGAAAGCCTCTCTCCAAATCAACTGTTTCAAAGACAATGCAGAGATTTAAGAAAACTGGGAGTGTTAAAGATCGATCAAACTCTGGATGGTTAAACAATGTTACTAATGATGAAAATTCGTTGACAGTTATGTTAGACGTGATAGAAAATCCAAAACGTTCTATACAGCACTGAACCATGATATGAGTAGATCAAAGGATGAGGTCAATACAAAAAATCCTGAAACGGGGAAAGTACCATCTCTACAAAATGCACTTCTTGCATGAACTGAATTAAAATGATTTTGATAATAGGATTGAATTTTGTGAAACAATGATGCACAAGATAACCGAGGATGGTAACTTCATTTAACTAATTTGTAAATACTAACAGAACAATGCATATGGAGGAGTTGCCGGAACGTATAAGGAACGAAATTGCCATATTTCATCAAATAGTTTGATTGTGATAATAGGATTGAATTTTGTGAAACAATGATGCACAGGATAACCGAGGATGGTAACTTAATTTAACTGATTTGTAAATGCTAACAGAACAATGCATATGGAGGAGTTGCCGGAATGTATAAGGAACGAAATTGCCATATTTCATCAAATAGTTTGATCGATTCGTTGCAAAATTTCGTTCAACGCGTTCATTATTACCAAGAAGTAAACGGACAATACTGTCGGCCGGATTGGTAGCGTGGAAACGGTTCGGCTTTCCACTGGAGGACCCTTTCCTTTTCCCGGCTATGGAGGACCCGGGCTCAAGTCTCGGATCTTCCCACTTCCTTTGAAAATATTTATCATGGGATCCGGGCCCGGCCCGTCGATCCCCGTCCTCTACAATCCGGCTGACCCTTCCGCAGGTGTGGGCAGCCTGTGGAAGGGTTTGTTTCATCCTGCCACATAGTATTCTTCCAGAATGGAGTGTGTTATCTGTTGACAAAAAAACGGACAATTCTTGAAGCATTTATTGTAATCTTTAATTTTTTTTTTGAATTTTCGATAATACAGTACAGTATGTTGAATGCTAACATAACTGTTGTCTTTATTATTATTTTCCAAAATTAAGATTTGGTTATGTTAATTAACGTTTTTGTCATGTTTTTTGTAGAATAGCGTCTCATTGCCAGCCACGCGGAAGATTAGCAGCGATGGCAATGAATCATCGCCAAGAACGTTGCGGTAGTCAACATGGGTCTTTTTGAGGTTTTACTAAAAGATAAGATAAGCATGTGTTTTTAATTATATAAGTATTTCAGGATGAAATACTCGTTTTAAATATAGTCAAATTGATCCTTAGTGCCATTTAAAAAAGTGAAGTTTGTCTTGGATCTCGAAAACAAATGATGATATAAAGTTGAAAAATAGAGATAGTAGGACATAAACACTCCTAACTTCATGCCAAATTTCAAATAATTCCGATAAACCGTTTTCAAAATATTTAGCCGTTTCCATACATTTTAGCTACCCTGTATATTTAAATTATACATAACTAAGTAGAAGTACAATGTTTAAATGAATAGTAATTCAACGATATACAAATCTGGTCTAGAATACAAAATACGATATTGAATTATAGATGATAGGCTATCTTAATTTTTCTTCAAAATTCGCATTTCGTTCTCTCATATGCCAATCGGAAAACTGAATGTACACAGGTGATCGTAGAAATGCTCTACAGGTGTAAAAGAGAAAATTTACTATAAATTGTTGGTAAGGGAAGAACAGACAGTTTTTTAACCAAATATGCACATCTTGAAAACATTAATTATATATTCTGAAGCCCGCATTCCCTTATTTCTAGCAGTAGGCCTACTGAAAAGTGAGAATGAAAAATTCAAGTCTGTAATTTATCATTAGGAGAAAACTAAAATATTAGAAAAATGGAAGTGAAGTGATCGATAAGACTGATATTAATTATTTCACATTTTATGTACATAAGTCTACATAATCATACTTCGAGTTATTCTATCAAATAAAAATCACATCATTTGTGATGAATGATGAATGTTTTGATAATTAAAAAAAAAAACCACTTACAATGAATGTTTTGATAATTTTTTAAATAAAACTGTATCATTATTATTAAATTAAGTAAGATTTCTTTTTATTAATTTTTTCCCAGGTACAATTTATTTTTCGATTTTATTAACAAAATTAGCACCCTCAAATTAAGGTGGCATTTTTTTCTTTTTCCCATTTATTCTTTTTCATTTTCTTCAAATAAAGTTCCTGGTTATGTCATTTCTATTGATTATTATTTTATTTTGTTTTTATTGTACAAAATAAAATAATAATCAATAGAAATATAATAATCACTAATAATTTTTTTTCAAGAAACTGAAAAAACAAAGAAAATTGCATATATTATATTACTGCTGAAATAATAAAAGCAATATTAGATTTCGTTTAAATTTCAATAGGTAATAAAATTACAAAAATGTGAAGTCGTTAAAATTCTTTTCGAGGTGGCCATAGAAATTAAAATTGAAATAATTAAAATGTTATATGCGAAAGTAAAATAATTTCATTGAATTATGATATTTTACTATTAAACAGCATAATTGCAAAAAAAAAAAATCGAACTTAGTTATTCCACAGATTGTTATAATTCGAGAAATTGTTTAATGATGTATAATATTTAAAAAACATGGACATTATCTATAGTACAGTAAAACCTGTCAAGTTGGACACCTCTCCATATTGAACGACTTTTCCTGGAACCGAACAAAAGCCTATATTTTACTCTATGTCCAAACCTCTATATCTTGGACACCTCTCTATCTTGTATCTTGAAGATGGACACTTATTGATTATTTGTTGAAATAAAATCCATTAAGCAAAAGGAATTTGCGAAAGAGAAACTATAACATTGATTAGTCATGCTTTGAGATGGTTGCTGATGACTTATAAATCCATAGTTTACTTATTATGTTAAATACAAACACTAAGCATTGAGAAAAATCAAACCAAAACTAGCCAAATTATGGACACAATATTTTATTGCAATAAAATTAAAAATATTTGGACTATAATTGGCTAGTTTTGGTTTATATTTTATTTTTTTCTTTGAGAATTGTGTACTGTTTCTTCTGTTGTTGTACTTAAGCTTTCCTAAAATATGTAAAAAGCAGGTAAAAGAAAATTAAACAAACTGATTATAACGTTAGAGATCTTAAAAAGCGGTAAAAGAAAATCAAATAAACTGACATCAGACCAAAAGAAGCGAGTTGCTGATCATTTACTATTCTGGATGCAGTGAGATGGATTTATGTTGCATGACAAGAAGTTTCACAATTAACTCTTCAGAAGTGTTTTAAAAAAGCTAAAAGTTTCACAATTAACTATTCAGAAATGTTTAAAAAAGTTGGGTACCCTTATAGTGAAGGAGGAATGCAAGAGGTCAATAACTTTGACCTAGGAGAAGAACTAAGTGCTCTTCCTAGAACCATCATCATAAAATTTTAATTGAAGATTTTACAAATTTTGACAACAATCTTGTCCATCATGAATATATGAAAATTTTACAGCCAGCGATTTATATTGAAAAGATTATATCCAGTTCAATTCATATAGAGACTTTGTTGGAAGAAAAACCGAATGATCATGAAACAGTTTTGGGAATATTTAGAGGAATTTGAACGATAAGCATTTTCTAATAATGAATCAGAGATTGTTGAAACTCTATTTGATATAAGAAAAAATAAAATTGAAAATATATGGAAGAAGTGTAAATTAAATATAAAAAAGGCAAACTCTATTTGCAGACTTCTTTTCAAATAGACTATTAACAGCCTTCTTATGTTGAAAGCACTGACAGTCTGTAGTGTTTATTTAACATTTTTGAGTTTTTATTTAAAATAATAGGTTTCCAATTTTATTTGAATAAAGGTTTGCATTGACATGAAAATTTAATGTTTAGTATGTTTAGAAAAAAATTTTGATTTTATGAATCTCTCTATGTTGGACTCCTCTCTAAAACACATTTTGAAGGAACCAAATGTGTCCAACATAGAGAGATTTCACTGTACATGTTTCGGATCTATTTTCGCGTACCATCAAATATATAAATACTTCATTTATACCATGTAATATTTTAGTTAAAAATGAATTTAAACAATATCTATTATGCATATAAAGGAACAATGCTAGGCGGTATTATATACTTTCTATCTTTCTATTTTATGGTTACAGAACTATGGCTCCATACTAATGATGTTTATTACATTTTGGGAACCGTTGATCTATATGAATAGCTGGATTACTAAATAAATAAACAATTAGTATATTAGTTCGCATATATAAAACAAAATTTGCATAAGTAAATAAAAAATAGATAAATCTTTGAGCAGTTTTATAATGGCATAATATAATGAAATAATTAATTACAATGAAATCAAATTATTTTAATTAATTTGTTTTGAAAATCTTCCCTTTTAACAGATGTAGTTGCATATTACAAAAACAATACATAATTCAGAAATATTTTCTAAATAAGTAAATAATGAAATAACTCTATATATTTTTTTATTGGAAGCATCGCAAGAAAACTGCCATTTGGAGCCATTTATCTTTAATTATCTAATTTAATAAATGTTACGAGTAATATTAAGTAAAATCAAAACTTATTCTTGTTAATTCATACAAAGCTTCTGGCATCTTTAATTCTGTTATAGACTTATAATGTGTAATGTGTGTAATAGATATAAAAATAAAATGGAGCAGAAAAATGATTTTACAGGTCCTTTTTAAAGGTGTCAAACTATGCCTGTCTTTTGTATATTATAAATTAGATATTATAACATGTTGTAAATTAATTGTTTTTTAATTATTATTTTTATCAAATGATAAATAATTTGTTATATTAGTATCATTATTGTTGTAAGTGAAATTTTAATATATTAATTTGAAATCACAATTTTCAATTTTAGAAGAATGGAATATTTAAATACAAAAACAACACACTTTTACCTCATGAGAGGTGGCAATAGTGAAAGAAAAACAAAACTTACGTATTACCAAGGCGTACTACTGGCTACTGGTTAGACAGCGCCAAAATACTTTGACGAAGGGAATATGCTATCTCTCTACACCAATAACTCTGTTCTACTCTAACAAGATCTGAGGATGCTTATTGCATGGTCAAATGAAGTAAGTAAGAAGGAAAAGATGAGCATAAATGCAAGGAATACAAAAGTGCTTATGTTTGAAATGGCTGAGGATCGAACAAGATCTGAGATCCGGCTGAATGAGATGATCGTAGAACAAATGAATGAGTTAGTGTATTTGAGAAGTACATTTGAGAGAGAAGGTCACATTAATGGATAAATTGCAAGATGAACAAATTCTGAAGTTATGGATGCGCTTAGAAAGTACAGTATATTCTAAGAATAAGAACATGGTAAAAAAATATACTACTAAATTATGATCAGTTGTGTTGATTGATCAGTATATTTTGGTCGGAAATTGATATAAGAGTAAGACCTGATTATGGAATTAAAGACATAAAAAGTACTTGAGTGCAGTGAAGATGATATATTTGAGAAGTATTACTGGAGTGATGCGATATGATTGTGTTTCGGATGATGAATTATGAGAGCAATATGGAGTAAAAATGAGTGTGGTTGATGCAGGTTGATGTAGTGTGCAAGTCATTTCGAGGATGATTTAGTCGTCTGGAGCGAATGAGTGAAGAACGATTGGCAAGGGGAGTTTATGCTGACAGCGATGATAGGGCATGGATAGGAGAGGGAGGTCGAGAAAAAAGTTGAGAGAACAAGTGGATGATTATAAACAAAATACATACTTATATGAAGAAGAGAATTACTGTGGAGAAAGTTTGTATAACCTTTAAATTATCAAAAAAGAAATAACTGAGATTTAAGCATAGAAACAGAAAAACAGATGTAAACTTAATGCATGTATATTATTTCATAAATCTGGTTATTTTATAACTATTGGATTTAATTCTAAGCAAAGCGAATAAAAAGTAATGAATAACAAATTTATAACTAATGAACATCATCATAATTCTCCAACATTGGCCGAATTGCTTGGAAATTCACAAAAGCAATCGCTAATAGGCTGATTAAATAGAATATAAAAAAACCGCCTCCATTTATACTCCAAGCTAAGTTCCTCCATATATTTCGGATTTAACACCATGCAATGCCAATAAATTAATATTTTTATATAGATTTATTATTGTGTTCAATCAGAAATAAGAATGAACTTTAGATTTTCTTATATTTTGCATGTAATTAAATGATACTTTTTTATTTTCCTTAATATTATGATAAGTAAAAAATATTGACTTCATTTTCTTTATTTGTTGAACTCCGAACATAACGATATTTCCCTCATTACGTTTCTAAGATTGTGATCATTAAGCATTTACAATAGAAGCAAAATAGCGTGATAACTAATGACATGCTATTTTCCTGACTTATCTAGCGAAGTGTTTATCATCATTAATGTTTGGAATAGAACTGCTATCTTTTCAGCATGCAATTGCAGACACATAGGAGAAAAAGTAAATATTATATCATTCATACTATATAATCTATAGATTAAGTAATTTGTTCATATTTAACATTGAAATACTATTTATAAGTTCCTATGAAGAGTGCATGTATGAGTACGTATAGCCGTATGCATATATGCATTTTTCATAGGAACGTGTTACTCATTAGAAAGATACCAGAGTACATTTTCTTCTTCATTTTCACTCCTCGTCTAGCATCATAGTTAAATATGAATCCATAATAATTCGATAAACAAAATAAAAAGCAAAGCGATCGAAAAAATAATGAATAACAAACTAATAACTAACGAACATCGCCATAATTCTCCAGCATTGGCCGAACAGTTTGGAAGTTCACGAAAGCAGCCACTAATAGGCTGATTAAATAGAATATAGCAAACCACCTCCATTTTTAATCCAAGCTAAGTTCCTCTTCATATTTCGGATTTAACACCATGTAATACCAATAAATTAATATTTTCATGTAAAATTTAAATATAAAAAGGCATATTTGCATACTTTTAATAATATAAGCAGAAAAATAATAATAGAGGAAGGAAGATACAATAAGTCTAATATATCTAATTTAGAGTCAAGAATTGTAACAGGAAAAAAATAATTAGTTATAAAAGATCGGAAATTTTACAATAATAATCCAAGAAAAAAGGAAAATATGAAAATACATTATCATCAAAAGATTTTTTTTAAGTTAAAATGATATCACGTTAGAATAAAACATATTATCCCCAAAAGAAGAAGTTAGAATAAATTTTAAAATAAAAAATCGAATTTTCAAGTAATATAACATCTCGCTTAAATATCTTTCTGGATGCTTTGTATTTACATGAAAATCAGATAGTAATAATAACCTAATTCAAAATAGATAGTTATCCTAGATTGAAGTCGAAAATTTTATCTTTTTTCCATTATCTTAGATATTCTTCTATTTGAAGCATAAATAAAAATAATGTCATCCATATATGATAGTCTCCTGAACAAATCATTCTTATTATCGGTTGAATTGTAGCAATATACAAATTATTTTTGTTAACTAACTAAAACTAACTAAAAATTAATTTATATACAATATTTCTTATTATTCCTGTAATATTAAGCCATATTCGAAGTTGGTGCTTGAATTACGTTTTATAGAACATTTCTGCATTGGGAATACAGTAAAAAAAATTAAAAACTTAATGAAAAGATAGGAAGAACTAAATGAATGATGCCATTTTTTTATATATATACAATATAGTACAGTATTAACAAAATAAATCAGATTAATTTAACTGACATTCTCATAAAACTGAGTACTAAAACTACTTAGATAATGTCAAGGAAAATCATCTAGTTTATTAAATTTTATTTATTAAATATATCTTGAAATAATGTCTGCAAAAATATCTAACGTATAGTAATATTATGTCAACTATAATTAAATATATACTACTGTATATTTCTATGAATAATCTTTTTTTTTTTCAAACACGCGAAAAATCATTGTTAGATTAAGTAAAAAGCATGAATAAGTAAGCATTATATAATTTATATCAGACTATATTTTAACATCATAATCAATATTAATTTTCAGTTTATATCATACTGTACTCTGTTAAGATAACAAAACCGTACTTTAATAACAAAGAAATAACAAAATATTTCAGTCACTTAATTACAGTATTTCTTTGTATTATCGAGGGCAAAAAAAAAAAAAATATTATAGCTTCGAATCCTTTGTAATCAACTTTGAAGTACGAATCCACTACCACAAATTTTAATATATTATAATATAATTACAATATATATTGTTAAAAGGAGTATACTGTCTTAAAATAGGCAGTCATGCAGAAATGAAGGGAATTAATAAAAAAAAAAAAAAAATTAGGAACCAATTTATGAAGGATTTTCCTATTATTACAATTTAAAATTATCATAAACCTATACTAATATAGAATAAAAATATTATTAAAAATGCATATACTGCATATGTTTAAAATTTTTATATTAAAAAAAAGTATATTATAGTGAAGTGTATTTTCCATACTAAAATTTTTAAAGTTATCATTTATAATTTAAATTTATTACTAATTCATTTCATAACATTTTTATTGAATATTGTGTAGTCATATCATAATCTAGAAAATATGCTTTAATAAGATTTCTAATGAAAATTTTCCTCGTTTATTTCTTAATAAATTAATTATGCAGTTTATTTTATTAAATTCAGAAAAATTAAATCAAATAGATTAGGAAATAGTCTCTATATTTAAAACAGTCATTATATTTCTCTATTTTATTAATTTTTACTAATTTTATTACTCGTATATTTATCACGAAAATGAATTATTATTTTTTTCGTGATACAAATCTACATACTGTATATCATTTTTACATTTAATTATTGATCATAAAGTTCTAAGTCTAAATTACATTTGATAAAAACTACAGTTTTTAAAGTTCATTCAAACGAAATCGCCATGAAATATCAGTTTTTATAATTTCCTAAAATCATTAGATAAATTATAACAATACAATTGAAGATAATCGTTTTAACCTCTTTTCAACGTCACAAAACAACGTTTAAAGTTAGATATGTTTTACAAGAATTTTTAAAATTATTATTTAGACCTAAGTTTTTTTGAAGGTCATGTATAAATTAAGTAATATAATAAAATTATTCCAGATGTTTTCGTTTGATATCTTTATCGTTTATATAAACAATCGAATTAATCGTCTCAATATCAACTCATATAGAGATAACATTGCAGGATGTGAGACATGGCGGTATCAAGGAGTAAGCTTAATTAAAACTAATATTTGTTCAAGTTAAATAAGTAATTTTTTTAGATTATAATTAAAATAATACGTTAGATTAAATTATAATAGATTCCGTGAAGATTAAGAATTTTAAACATGTAGATATCTAATTTATTGTTCGTATATGTATGATCGATGTTTCATATACAACATGTATCGATAATTCGTAATCTAAACTTATTTGTTGTACTTTGATGTTATAAATCTATAACAAAATAGGTTTATTTTTATTTAATGAAAACCTCTTTTTTTAGTTAAAATAGGTTAAAATACAATACAACACTTGGTTAAGAGTTCACTTAGAAAAATTATATTTTATTTAGGAAAAATACGAAATAGGATGTGATATAGTTAAAAACTTGATAAAAAGATGATTAATTTACTTAAAAATAGATACAGTAATATGATTTTCATAATTTAAATTATGCAATTTTAATATTTTTGTTGATGATATATTTTTATTTTAAAAGTTTATTCGAAATTTTAAAAACATTCTTAAATATTTTCCCTTTTACTTTCTTCCAGAGACAAACTCAGTTCTTTTGGTGAAATGTAATTCTTTTAAACAAATCGGAAGTCCTGACTTGTCATCAAATAAATCGAAAGATCTGCTGGATAAAAGCTCGAAATATATTAATGAACATTCGAAGAAACAAATATTAGAAGAGGAAAAACAAAGAAGAAAAAGCGAACAAGAATTGGAACATAGAAGAAAAAGCGAACGAGATTTGGAACACACGAATAAGAAGTTTTCAATTCAGTCAGGAATTAGAATTAAACGTAGTAGTAAAGTTAATCATTTAACGAATTGGGATGAATGTAAGTAAATTATAATACATTTTTCCACTCATACATTATAATTCCTTTAAAGCTGTATGTCCCATAAAAATTCTTTCATTGCTGAACATCTTTCCATATATTGCTGGAGTTTCACTTTAATTTCTCTCATTTATTCAGTTTTATTAATTTTATATATTCTTAAATAATTTATAAATCAAATTTTAAATTATTATTTATCTTCACCTATTTTATTATCTTTTTCAAACTATATTATTATCCGTTATCTTAACAAATATCTATATATACTTTTATTATAATTTGAATATTGTTTTTAACACACAGTTTTCACTTATCAGTGATATCATTAAAATGCCATTATTGAGTTCAATCGATCCCAATGATTCTTTTCAGGAAATAATAATTTTTCCGATAAATTAAGGATTAATATTTATTTTTGGATGAAAATCAATAATAATCTTTCAATGCACCATTCATCTTTCTGCCAATCGTAAACAGATAGTGTAAATAAATGCCAAATTTATCTCAGTTTTTATATACATAAAAATTTCGTTGTTATTATCCTTTTAACTTATTAATAAAAATGATAACAGAAACTCACTTAATCTAACGATATCCAGTTTTTTTAATCTATCATGGCCATTCTAATAATCATCAGACTGATTGCGTATATTTTTCGCAATAATAAATAACAGATATTTTTGTGTATCGTTTTAGTTTCATACAACAATTTGTAGAGCTCAAATTTTTTCTAACAATGGTTTTATTGTAAAAATATTTAAAAATTTAATAAATATGTATATTACATAACGTGTTTACTATAGGCTACATAGTATTGTTATATTTTAACATGTAACAATCAAATAATTAGATTTCTACTGTTCAATTAATGATCACATTTTTACTTATTTGTTGGTCTGTAGTATTGTCTAACATTTGTTTTTCCCTATGTATTTTGTCAGAGCTTTTTATTCTATTAAGATATTTATAAATAATAATCTATAATAATATTTTAGCATCGTATTTATAACACTTTGCAATAAATATATAAAAAAGTGATTTGGTAACTAATGGATTTGCGGAGCCTGGGCTAATTTTTTGGATTCTACATATTTTTCAGTATAAAATGAAAATAAAACAATACTTATAATATTTTTTTATTTTATTTATAAACACAAACGTGATATTGGCAATATTTTTCAAAAACAAAAAGTACTGTATATAATTTCTGAAATATAAAAAGTCATCACTGAAATATCACAAAAATAAATTTTATTAAAAATTTTCTGTCTAAGTGATGTAAAATATAAATATAATCTATAGAGGGGAAAAAACAAAAAATAAATTTTTAAAGATATATTAAAGAATTAAAAAATGACAAAAATAACTTGCTGAAATAATTAATGCACTAATCTTAATAAAAAATAAAATGCATAACAACAAGGATAGAGTAACTATAACTATTCTGATTAGCAAGTAAAATAATCCAATGTTTTACACAAATTACACTTTTCATAAAATTTGTCTATTAAAATCCATAAAATGAAATAAATTTTTTAATATAATTCCTTTAAAACAAAGCATTTTTTTTTTTTTCTATAGAACAAAAACTTTATTCTAATATTAAAAATTATTTTTTAAGATAACAGAGTTTTAGGAACATAATTTGATACAATAAATATAGGTAGTCCTTGACTTATGATTACTTGTACTTATGATGGTGATATAATCAATAAATTCTATGAGTGATTAATTCAATTCACTTGGGTTTGAGTCCATAAACAATAGTCTGATATAAATATAAAAAATATAAAATATAGTAAAGCATCCTTTTCATATCTGGTTCTTATATTTTTGTAAAGTGGAGTGCAATAATAAATAATAGTGCTGGGAAGTTCATAAATTTTGGATATTTCCAATCACTCCAACTTACAACTTCAGTTTTAAACTAAACCACATCATAAGATGAGGACTACTTATACTCACTTGTCAGTGGCGTAGCTGACGGTCAGCAGACCCTGCGATGCTAGGGGGCCTCGAGCTTCAGGGGCCCCAACTCACCCTGAAGAAAAAACCTCTAAAACCCAAACAATCAATCTCTAATAACCTCAATTTTAACACAGAACAGTTAGGCCTGGAATCCATTACACCTGAAAACACGCCTGAAACTGAAACTGAAAGTGATGCAGTTTCTGGTTTGTATGCCCTCGAGCTTCATGGGGCCCCAACTCACCCTGAAGAAAAAACCTCTAAAACCCAAACAATCTCTCTAATAACCTAATAACCTCAATTTTAACACAGAACAGTTAGGCCTGGAATCCACTACACCTGAAAACACGCCTGAAACTGAAACTGAAAGTGATGCAGTTTCCGGTTTGTATGCCATATCTTGGCCAGAAACTCACTTGAAAGTACAGTATAAATAAATTTAACGTTTCAGTTTCAGGTCTAACTACATAGCCATCCGAGTTTTAGTATTCAGTAGATAAGATGGCGGTGCGCAGACCAAGAAAAATTTTCAGTTCAAGACTTTTAGGTTCTGCACATTTAATGCTACGAATAATAAAAAGCTCTTATTTTTCTTTTGCTGTTTTAAATAAAATAGATTATACAAATCTTAAAAAAGGTAATGACTTATAATTTTGATGTTTTGCTTCTTAATTTACTCGTTGTTGGTGTCGTAGTTTAGAGAGGCAGACCACGTCATGTGATGCATCCTCCAACTTTAAATATGTATATGGACATTACATGGTGCTGTATAAACAAGTCGACAGAACTTTATGTAGAGCTTAAGCAGAAACTGAAAGTAACTTGAAACATAACTTTGCTTGTTTCAGTTTTTTGGTATAGTGGATTCCAAGCCTTAAACCAGGGCGTCGGTGTTCGTTAGCTGGAACTCGAAAACTTAGTTAGTGCTAATTTACAATTTACGTATTGTTTTCACATACATTTTTTTATGTTTCCGGGTGCAGTGATTGTTTGATTAAAGTGCTACAGTATGTCTGAAGCCTAGACTCCACTGGCATAATTTTAGTGCTGAAACTGAAATCTAAAACCGTAAATGTAAAAATTTTACTGTTTACGCCGACCGAAAGTTGACTGAAATAAGTGTTAAGAAAAATTTAATTTTTCAGCGGCGCTTTGGTTTCTGCTGTGGACGAACCAATGAAAGAGAGCAAAAAATATGACATCATATTGAAGTATCGAATTGCTCAAAGCAGCAGATTCAACATGTCGGAACGTCGACGTGGTATGTTGGAGGCTTCTGTCAAAGAATTTCAGAAACATTCATGTCTATATGACAAATCAACTGGAAATTATAAAGAAACAGTATTTAAATAAACTGTTTGGATGGCCATTGCTGCAAAATTTCAATTGAAAAGTGGTAAATTATCGATAGTGTTTCAGTTCATTTCCGCTTTAGGGTTTATGGAATCGTATAAGCCGAACCCGAAACTGAAATTCATTATAAATGAAATTTCGGTTTCTGCCATTCTGCTCTATATTTTACGCCTGTAGAGTCTAGGCTTAATGCAGTGCTCTCAAAAATGGCAAGCTACTACAATCTAAGCTATATGCTGTCTGACCAGCTTAGCCGCGATGTTTCTGCCATTCTGCTCTATATTTTACGCCTGTAGAGTCTAGGCTTAATGCAGTGCTCTCGAAAATGGCAAGCTACTACAATCTAAGCTATGCTGTCTGACCAGTTTAGCCGCGACCATTGACGCAAGTACTCGTGCACTAACTGAACGAGTCCAGGGACAAAATAGGGATGACAGCTTCGCACATGGATGTTTTCAAACGCAAGATAACTGAAGTTGAATGGAAGTTTATTGTAAATGTCGAATGCTAAATGATTAGTTTCGATGTTGGAAATAGTATATTTAACAGAACTTAATATAATATTAATTCAATAATTCCCACTCGTCATTATACTGACAGCGACTCTCTCTTTCATGTTTGGACTCATCCACCTTAGCTAGGTGCGGCTTTCGTGGACAGACAATACATCTATACGACACAAGTTTAAAATCTTATACACAGAACAAGTAAATCAAATTAGGCATATCATTTGTTAGAATGTAATAGTATGTTTAATGATGATTTTAAAATTTTACATAACTCGACCAAAGAAAAAATATTAGATTTATTAGAAACAGAACGATCTTTTTCTAAACTAAAAATGATTAAAAATTATTTACGTAGCACAATGATGCAGGTGGATTAGCAGGTTTAGCTATGTTACCCATAAAATGCAATAGAGCTAAAAAATTGCAAATAAAAATGCCAAATGTTCGGAACGATTTCGTAAAAGCATGTAAACTTAAATATCTTCTGATGTATTTAATTGTTATTTAATTTGTCCAAATAAAATTACTTTCATTTAAATCAATGTAGATCTGTTTAAAAGTTTTACAATTTGTATATATAATAAAATTATTTTCACCTGTATAAAGTATCACGTATTAACCTTATTAATAAATTAGTTTGCTTTAGGCTTTTTTTACGTCGACATCCTTATAAATAAACATTAACACCCAGAGTTCAGGGTTTTGATCATTTAGGTTTAAGCAAATAATTTTTATGCAAACATTTATTATAAATGCACGTTGACGCCCTGCATTACAGAGTTTAGATAGAGTTTGAAATAAATTACATCGATAAATTAAAAAGAGGGACCCATCGACATTTTTGAGGGAGGCCTCTCAGTTTTCAGCTACGCCACTGCTTATACTTTTGATATTGTTACACATTAAATAAAACAATGTCATTTGACGGATTTCAGAATAAAATCAATATAATCTAAATGGATGTGAAGAATTAATAACAAATTTTATATAAATAAAGAGAAAAAAAAAGTGAAAAAAAGAGAGAAAAATTGTGAGCTAATATTTTGAAATGACTGGAAATTAAAAGATTCCAGTAAAAAATATTCACTGAGCATATAATAATTGCATTATATAAGTGTAACATTAGGCTGAAACTCACATTATAATTATAATTATTATTATCTTATTATTATTATATTTTAAAATTTTATAGTTTATTCGCCTTAAATCGCCAATATTGCTAGTATTGATTATTCTCAAAATAAATTACATGATCATATTTTATATGGATTTTTCAGTGAGTATTCATTTTGAAGCCGCCAGAAAGAAGTTCGAAGAAAAATGGGAAAATCCGTCAGAGGTATTTAAATATACTTAACTGCAATTGTATTCAAACAGTGTAAATTAAATTAATGATCAAATTACTTAATTACAGCCTTCAGAACAAATAAAAAATTTTCAGATATTAAAAACATTGGGAACGGGCTCATTTGGTAAAGTTGTATTAGTTCAGCACAAAACTAGTGAAAATTATTATGCTATGAAAGTTTTGGATAAACAAAAGGTATTACTATTATTATTAGCAATAGAATTAATATTAATAATTTTTTATGTGATTAAATATTAATATACCAATCAAAACTTGTCTATTATAACCAGTCATAAATAGAAAGATGAAAACATTAATAATTTATGTTATAGGTAATTTTTAATATTGTCTACTAAAATATTGAATTATTATTATTTTATTGAATATTAATCTGTCAACAAAATATTTAATATGTAATAATCAATATAGAATTTTGATATTTTTAATAAATATTTTATTAATCCAATGGAATAATCATAAAATTGATTGATTTATCCATTTACCATGAAAGATTCAGATGATTTGATCATAAAATTGATTGATTTTTTTGCATTAATTATTAGTATAATTTTTATATTAAGATGCAGTAAACTTCTCTGTGTTTTTACTAAAAAAATGGCAGATGATCTAAATCAAGAAAATTAAAAATTTGTTTTTTACTTCTCTATTATTTTTATCTTATCTTTTGAAGTTTCATTACATGAAATATATTTTTTTCTTTTCACTTATTATATTTAATTATTGATGATATTTATAATCGATTCGTTTAGTATACGGATATATTTTATTATTCTACCATAAATTTGTCAAATCAATAAAAATCAAACTATTCAAAAACGAATCTTTTGAACTGTTTGGTTTGTCGGAAGTTATAATTTTAATGAAAATCAAAATAATCTTTTTTATTATTTTGAGTTTTGTTTTATGATTACAGACCAATTTATTTTTGAAAGAAAGAAAAATTATAAAAAATTTTACCTCAATATCTATACCAGCTGCTACTTTTCCACTTCCAACAAGTCCAGGATTAAGTGATGGATTCCATTTACTACCAAGAACTCTGAACAATCCATCTCTAAGACCATCAATAAGTGTATCAGGCATTGTTTTAACCATATTCCCCATAGACTTAACTGAAGATTTTAATGGATTAACTAAAGTCCCTACCTAATAAAAGTTTATCTATAATTACAAAAAATTTTGAAATAGCTGAAAATTTTTATATAGAATATAATATGAAATAAAAAATTCTTAATATAATTTTCAATTCAATTCTAAAAACAAAATTCTTTTCCAGAGGGGGAAAAAAGATTTTTACTTCTGATCCATTATTATTTCATCGATTCTAAATCCTATGATTTAAAAAAATGGCAGAAAATAACAATAAATAATATTAGCATATGATAAATAATAACAACTCTATCATTGCCAGTCTGAAGTCTGAATGAAAAGATGATTTCACACTAGTGACAGATATGATAAAACTATGATGAATTATTTATTGAATCACAAAAATTCTAGGACATTCCCTGTAGATACTGCACTGCAGCAGCAGCAGTTACAATGAGAAATAATCAATGACCACAACATAATCCTTTATCTATAAAGCTATTGTATAATTACACTAATGACCAGTTAAAAAATTCACAATTCTATAAGCAATGGTCTATTATATTTATAGTATATATTTTCTGTTTATTCTGTTTAGATTATGTTTGAATTAAAACATAAAACATTTACTGCCAAAATTTTTATGTATTTCTTAACAAATTAAAAATGTAAACTTTTTTAAGTACAGAAAAAATTAATCTGTCAAAGGAAACTTAATTTTCATTTTATTGCTTGTAGCTACTGAGGAGGATCTCTATGAAATGCATTTAGCTACCAAATTGAAAATACATATGTAAACGTTTTAATAAATTATTGCACTTTATTTAATAAATTTATTCATGTCTTGAATGAATATAAAATTTTAGTAATTCTTTTATTTAAGATATGATTTGAGAAAAAGCATAATACTTTAACTTATATTAAATTTGATTTATGAAATCTCATAATAGGTAATTAATAAAAGAAAACTCAATAAAGTTCCAAGAATTAGTTGCCTTTTAAACTCTTGCAAATTAATGCATTAAAAATAATGGCAAAATATATTGAATCTATTATTAAGCAATTACTAATTTTATTATTTATTGTTATTTTATTTTTTATTATATTTCAAATTTAAATTATAGAATTAGAATTCAACAAGAGATCAAATATCAGTATGTTTGATCAAAAAGTGCTTTCTTTCTATAACTGTGAATTAATATTAAACCGAAAATTCTACGAAACAACATTTTTTAAAAATTGAAAAATTGGAATAATTTTAATAAAGCAACTAAATAATTATAGGTTCTTACTGTTTTTGAAAGAGGTCGTCTTCCTCTTTCATAGATCTTTGGTTCTAAAAAATTTAATAACATTGCAAATAGTCCTTGATTGGAATTGAGCATATCTGATGAGCATATAATTTGAAGATATTCATTAAGTTGTTCAGCTCGTTTTTCTAAAAATTGACGAGCAAGATTATTGAATGTTTTTTTCCCAGGAAATTTAAGACTAGATAGATGAGGAAACTGAAATTAAAAATTTATCTTGGATTAAATAATAAACTTTTTGTAAATAAATCAATGGTAATATATATAATTTATAATGTGTATATTTTTCAGAAAATTATTAATATTAATATTGTACCTTTTCTATCACAGACATATGGAAATCATGAAAATCACTATATCTTCGCACTAGATACCATCTTTCTTCTGTTCTATGAGCATCTCTTCTTGTTACACAAATTGCATATACAGCAAATGTCCTTCCAGAATGATTTGTTATTCCTTAAAAAAATATAAATAGTTTCAATTTTAGTTTTTTGAAAAATATAGCCATATAAAAAATATTGTAAATACAAATTATTAACAACTACAGCAGAACTTAGATGCAGGTATACTTCAGTTTCCAAAAAAACTTTTCAAATTTTTGATTTAACAAAGAGTATAAATCTATACCACTTTTTCATTCTGCAAAGAAAAGGTTTTGCTTTTGTGAAAAAATTATTTGATCACTGATCTGTAATTTGTTTAAATCAATGCTTTTCTTGCTTATTTTCTTTATCGATTATATCAGATATATCAAAGTTACTCTGTTTACTATTTGTTTTTAAGTCAAAATTCATTTCCACTTCAACTAGAGCATCTGGTTTTTAATCCAGCACCTGACTGTACTGATAATGTGTATATATTTAACATACTTGCTGCATTTTTAAATGATTTTGCAACTATATTACACTATTTAATTTCATAAAACAATTAGTATATATTATTTCAATGTATAAATCTCTAATATATTTTTTTTGTATATAAATTTGAGAAATTATGGCAAATTTTTGTTCTATTAGACAGGGCCACCAAGAGGAGGTGACATCCAAGACTTTTGCCATGGGCCTGCATCAAAAAAGGCCTGACCATCAGGCCCTGATGTGTCACAAATATGTCCGATAGTTTGCAGGCCCAAAGCACACAAAGCAGTCATGCCAAAATAAACTAGTTTATGATATATAACAGTATGCAATGTATCAAATTTGGAATTTATTGTTCACTTTTTAAAATAAATGCTTAATGTTTTATATGGCTTTTTTTTATTAAACCAAAGTGATGCCCTTTTTAAGTAGGGCCCAGACCACAAATTTGTCAGGCCTGAAAATTTCTCTTGGTAGCCCTGCTATTGGATGATGTATAACCTAACCAATGTAATGATTTAAATAAGTAAATTGTTTTGTGTCTAAGTTTTATTAAAATAATTATCATATAAAATTTATAATTAACAAATTTTTAATAAATAAAATTAAAAACACCAATACTAATTTCAGAAAATTGGATTTATTTTTTTCTAATAATTTAGTATAATGAAGAATTTTGAGAATTATATAACTTTAAAACAATATTTGATAAAAAATTTGAAGACTTAACTAATAAATAAAACCATAAAGATTGGCAAGATTATCGTCATGTTATATTTAAATTCAAAGATTACTTGACACTTGAAATTCAAAGTCAAATGGCAAGTAAATAATCTAAAAATTCTATGTAATAACTATTATAAACCATTATATTATAATATACATAATTATATTTATATTAATGCTTTAACATCAAGAAGTAAAATGGTTATTAGTTCTGGTATTCAGGAACCAATAAAAAAATTTTACTTTGGAATTAATGGGAAATGAGTTTCCAATTTACAAATTTTCACATAAGGAACAGTTTTTTTGACTCAATAACTTTCATAAACTGAGGAATACCTGTAATTCAAAGATGAGAATAAAATCAATTTGAATTATTTGATATTTAAAATAATTATATGACACATAATTTCAATTTCTTTTCTTGATTAACAAAATTGCAAAAGTCATTTCTATTCATTATCTTTAATGAGTTTTTGCAATCCAAGTGTATGGAATGAAACTTCAAACTTTTATTATTATATATATAATTTTTTTGAGTATTTTATTTAGTTAGAAAGAATTTTATTTTTTTGAAGTAAAATTCTTTTATTTTAAAAAAAATATTTGGATATTATTGTAAAAAATAAAATTAGTCTTACATGCTTAGAACTGATATCTGATCTACTTAGTTACTATAAATTTTTATGATGGATAAAAAATTTTTACTAGAGGAAAAAAAAATAATATATATCTAAATCACTATAATATACAAGCATCACAAACTTATGAGCTCAAAAGTTTCCCTAAAAGTCCTATGGATAATCTACCATTGCTGATTGAGATCTTAATGAATTTGAGTTAAAAAATAATCACCTTTTGGTGACATATCAAATAAATATTCCAACAAATTATAAAGAAATATGACAAAATTTATTGTTTGAGCTAAAAGCTAGATTTATTATTTAAATAAATTACATAAATGAACATCCAATATAAACCAGTATTAAGTTACTGAAAATAGGAAGAATTAATGGCTGTATTCATCAACAGTGAATTATTCTCATACTCAAGATCACTCTAATTTTTTGTATTCATAACAAAATCTCTGAGTTAATCTCTAATAGTGAGTGGTTATTTGATATGTCTTTATCAGTAGATTATTTTTCAAATGAGTTGATGCATGCACAAAATCAACCAATTCAAATTCAAGATGGATAATATTGATCTATTTGATAACTTCATGCTTTTACAAGGTTTTACAAATAATTTATTTAGAGAAAGGCAATACTAAAGAATATATTCTGTTAGAAATATAATAACAATGCAGATGTTTAGAAGTGAAATTTTTCCATAGTTGATACTAATTACACAAAAATTTTTGTTCATGTACTGATTAGCTTAATAATCAGCTTAGCCTTACCAACAAAAGCAGTAATTATTTTACATATAGTCCTTGACTTAAAACAAAATCTGAACTAGCTAATATGACCTTAAAATAAAATTAAAGATGCAGGAGTGCTTTCAGGCTGGACTGCCCCTCTTCAGCTGCACAGAGAAAGTAAGCAGTAGCAGAGAACCTAACAGAGAATGGAACATCTGTAAAAACAAGTGTAAATTGTGATTTAAACCCCAAGTGTCAGAGGAACAGTAAAAACAAACCAGTTCTGCATGTGAGATAAAATGTTAGGTAAAAGGGGGTGGAAATAGGGCAATAACAGATACAAAATTTGTTTTTACACTTAAATACTATAGTTACATTGATTAAACAGGTACTCTCAAGCACAAAGTATAGAGTCTTTATCCCAAGAATTGATTAGATTTTTATCCTTGCTATGGAGATGTTTCAAACTTCGTGAAATTTGGACCTCAATTCATTAGAATGTAGTGAATCAACAATTTTAGCACTGTCCCATGTAACAGACCAGTCTTTTGAGTAGGATGCTTGTGCTAGAGCCATATTTTCCCTGTTACTTCTTATGTCATATCGATGCTGTTGCATATGTTCTTTCAGGCATTGTCGGGTTATCCAACGTAATAGCTTACTGCGCCGGTTATGGAATCGGCTAACGGTATCTTGCATACGACGCACCTCTTGGCATTAGGCCTAGCTTCCTTGTCATTGCATATTTTTTGGAACATGCAAAAATATCAGCACTATGGCAGGAAACACATTCATCAGTATATAATGCTGATATTTTTGCTTGTTTATGAACCATTTAGGCAGTGTATTGGATTTAATGTTTTTTGGAACACTAACATTTCTTCTTTTGGATACATGATAATCGTGTTTTGTCTTAATTGCATTAATGACCTCACGGCACATAGGGTGCTGTGGGATGGATAGGAAGTGCTTGGTCGGAGCTTCCTGGTTGGGTGTGGTGCCACTGACAGGAGCATATAATGCATTGCACATTTTAAGATGTTTGGTGCAGATCTTGTGGACTAAGCTGACATTTTTATGACTGTTAATAATAAAGACATTGCCAGTGATTTTGCTATCTGTATCAATAACAAACCTGTTTGGACTAACTATACAACTCGAGCATTCGATAAAAAGTGGGGTGCATTTTCTGGACATGTATATCACAAAGAAGACTAATTCATTAGCTATTTCCATCTATAGAAAACCCAGCAGCAGCTTCAGCCTCATTCACAAGCATTCCAAAGACGCAGCTAAGTACAAGGACGCTAGCATCTCCAAACTCATTTAGTGAGATTATAAATTTTGTATGGAGGAGATGGACATAGTAAACGAGCTTAAGATTCTCAAGGAGGCATTTTTAACCCACAGATTGATTTTGAACATTTACTAGGAAAATTTTTATTTATTATTTACAAATTAATCTATGCTGTCATTAATTTAGGCAAAATGCAGCATTATATGGTCGTACTACACGAGTAATTAAGAGATAAGTTGTCAAACCAAGTAAAGCACTGGCAATAGCATAATGGCGACTACGGAAGTATTTTATTTTATTGTTTTATTTGAAAATAATTTAAGATGTTTTATTTGAAAATGTATACTTCTTTCTGCATTTGTAATAAAATTAAAAACTGTGAACTCAAGATCACTCTAATGTTACATTAATTAATTATTGTTGAATAGTTGATTATTGTTTATATTCAATCATCCAGATTGATTATCAATTCCAACTCTAATTTTATCTCATTCTTTATATAGTTCCTGCATCTTCTCTGGATAACTATTACTCTAAAATTCGTGTAATTTTTGTATTTGTATTCTAAAACTTAATTAAAATTTATCTATTTTTGCATATTTATTAATATTTTAAACTATATAATAAAACTTTTATTACAAAGTAATGATTATGTAATTTATTAAAGCTAAAAATCCTATTTTCATCAAAATTTTTAATCATTTAAATATCATATTTTACTTCCTGATATGAAATTAAAATAGAAGACCTCACGAGTAAGTCAAAACTGTTTCTATAATAAAATTTCTCTCTCCTAATCAGTGCTATTTATCTTTCTTTAATTTTAAATTATTAAAAATTATTTTTTTGTTTGATTGCATGTTAATTAAAGAATCACTTTTGCATTTTTGTAAATGTTTTGATTCTTTATTAATGAATTTCATTTAATTAAATTTATTTTTATTTGATATATATATAGGCAATCTCCACATAGCACAATCTAATTCTGAAACATGGTTTCACTCTAATAAGGTTAGAAAATTGTTACAATCCTTGCACAATACAAAATTTATATTACAGAACAAGATCTGTGGTAAACTACACATTACATTGTATTTTTGAGCTTTATGGCCCCTTTAACTGAAAGGAGTACAAAGTTCAAAAAAGGTTTTAAAATTATTAGTTTTACATCATGAAATTTACAAAGATTTAGCATGTAAAAGCAAATAAACTCATATTTTACTGATTTTTTGGAGAAATATACAAAATATAGATATTACAGAAGAAATTTGAGATGATAAAGATATTCTACATGAAAATAACACTCTCATTTGATTGTTCTTGACAGCAATGAAAATATATATCAAAGTTTATAAAATGTTTGGTCAGTTATTGCTATTTTTAATAAGAATTATATTTCCAATGTTATAAAAATAAAATGGTATATTTTGTTAGCCTTTGAAACATAATACTTGTTTTTATACTAGCTCTTAGTCTCATATAATAGTTTCACACTACACAAGATTTTATAGGAATCTAACTACTAAGTTATACAAGGGCTACCTGTATTTGATTATTCTCATTTATTTATTTGTTTGTTTATTTGTTATTTAGAAATTAACAGATTTGCAAATTTGTTTTTGTTATTGAATTTGTAATTATTTTCTTACTTAGTAAGATAAATATTTAGCAAATATAGTATAAATTTCTAAATTGAAGCATTTCTTCTTATAGGTAGATAGTTATTATGACAGAGTTTGGAAACATTATGCAAATAGGTTGTAGCTATTGGTAATCTAAAGTGATATTTTTTATCTTTATAAAATATTATAAATGCAAACAATATAATTATTTCAGAAAATATACCAGTATTATAAATTTCTGCTGATATAAAACAATCTTCTATGCATTCATCTGATGATGAAACTGGTGATACTCTTCCTAAACAATGATTTAAATCTGAAGTTAAATAATCTAGCCCATCATCATCTTGATCCAAAGAATTTAAGCTTAGATTGTCATATGATAAATCTTCAGATGGCTATTTAAAATAAAAAACAAAATAAATTTAGTGGCTTGAAAAATATATAAAATATTTTACAAAATAATAAAATCTAAAATATTTTTCTTTTAGATTATTTTAAAAGAAGAACAAATTTATTTAAATAAATCTGATCCAGTGTGTTATAGTATTGTCTGTCCACGGAAGCCATGCCTAGCTAAGGTGAATGAGTCCAAACGCGAAAGGGAGAGTAATGGGAAGAATTTTGACGTTTATATCACCGACATTTTGGGCAAATATTAAAAGGCTATTTTTTATTATCTCTTCTCCGTCAGAATAGGGTTTTTTTTTCTTGCGGGCTAACAACAGAGAAAGTTCATAAGAAGCCTTCACCATTTCGTCATTTCTTTTCTGGAACAAGGATTGTTGACCGGATAAAGATTTCTTTTTTTATTGATAAATTTCAGTGCACACTACAATGAAGGAGTAACTCGCCATCCTCTTCCGTTTCTTCCGGGAAAAGCTTACGACGAAATCGTCGTCGATTCAGAGCTCGAGCTCGTATTTTGTTGATACAGCGCGCTACAGGGTCAACAACAGAAGACAGGTCCTTGGCACAAAGAGCTTCTTGATGGATAATACAATGATACTTAAAACCTTATCTTCCAAAATAATTTTCAAGCAATATAACAAAACCTTTTATCCTGCTAACCATGCAAGGCGCTCCATCTGTGCAAACACTATCTAATTTTGTCCACTCTACTTTGTTAACTTAAATTACATTTTTAACTTCTTTAAAAATGTTCTCACCTGTAGTTAAAATTAGTTGGCGCAAATCAAGAAGTTCTTCCACAATATCAAAATTATCTTTCGTGTAACGCACAAATATGCTTAACTGCGCATTGTCTGTGATGTCACAGCATTCATCCAAAGTTAATGAAAAGTATTTGCAATATTGTAGTCCAAAGACAATTTGTGCACCAACATCCTGGCCTATGTCATCTATACGACGCATGACGGTATTTCTAGACAAAGCTATTTTATCAACCATATTTTTGACGTTTATATCACCGACATTTTGGGCAAATATTAAAAGGCTATTTTTTATTATCTCCTCTCCATCAGAATAGGGTTTTTTCTTGCGGGCTAACAACAGAGAAAGTTCATAAGAAGCCTTCACCATAGTTTCCATTTCGTCATTTCTCTTCTGGAACAAGGATTGTTGACCAGATAAAGATTTCTTTTTTTTATTGATAAATTCCGTTCTCAAGTGTGATCCGACAGGATATTTGCTGTTGAAATCACTATGCAGTTGTTTGAAATGTCGGTTCAGGTTAAATTTTTTCGGCACTGCTACACAAATTCCACATATAAAAAAGTCCTTGGCACAAAGAGCTTCTTGATGGATAATACAATGATACTTAAAACCTTATCTTCCCAAATAATTTTCAAGCAATATAACAAAACCTTTTATCCTGCTAACCATGCAAGGCGCTTCATCTGTGCAAACACTATCTAATTTTGTCCACTCTACTTTGTTAACTTAAATTACATTTTTAACTTCTTTAAAAATGTTCTCACCTGTAGTTAAAATTAGTTGGCGCAAATCAAGAAGTTCTTCCACAATATCAAAATTATCGTTCGTGTAACGCACAAATATGCTTAACTGCGCATTGTCTGTGATGTCACAGCATTCAGAAGGATCCCTTGTGGAACTACTCGGCTGTGGTGAGACTGTGCCGACAGCTAATCGTAACAAGATAATACCACATTCCATTCAGGTAGAATACTATGTGGCGGGGCGAAACAAACCCTTCCACAGGCTGCCCACCCCTGCGGAGGGGTCAGCCGGATTGTGGAGGATGGGGATCGACGGGCCGGGCCCGGACCCCATGATAAATATTTTCAAGGGGTGGGACCCGAGACTCGAACCCGGGTCCTCCAGAGTTGAAAGCCAAAGCGTTTCCACGCGGCCAATCCGGTCAGATGGTGAAGGTTATAAGGATCGCTGGATCCTTATATAACCTTCATATAAGGCTCGCTGAATCCTTATATAACCTTCGGGACCCGAGACTCGAACCCGGGTCCTCCAGAGTTGAAAGCCGAAGCGTTTCCACGCGGCCGATCCGGTCAGATGGTGAAGGTTATAAGGATCGCTGGATCCTTATATAACCTTCATATAAGGATCGCTGAATCCTTATATAACCTTCAAAAAAGTGCGGCCCTAGGCGATATTTCATTGATGCAATATGGCCCTTTCTCCCAAAAGTTTGCCCACCCCTGAACTAGACATTCAAAAGAAAAGAAATGGAACTTGTAACTTTCCTTTTGTTTTTCCATTCGGATGAACTATGAACTGGCCTTTAACTCCGTTAATCCGAACTCGGAAGTAATGTTTAATTATCGATGTTTATCTTAGATGCGATATCTGAAAATTTTTAAATTCCTCATATTCATTTCTTTATTATATATTAGATAATTGGCGATCAAAATTAGAATCAAATTAAAAATATTGCAATTATTTCTTGCTGCAAATAAACACATTTCTTGTTTCCCTTTTCGATAAATAATAGAATTTTTGTATATATGTATATATCAGTTTGTTTATTTTTATATGAAATACATATTGTCCATAATTCCTTTTTTTAAGTAGTCTAATTTTTGAGTATTTTTCGGATTATTCGGGGAAATTAATTTCCAGATTACCCTGGTTAATCGGGAGTCTACTATATTTAATTAAATGCGATTAATTTATATATTAATTTGTAGAATAATAATCTAAATACATTACCATCTAGAAGTTATATGAGCAAAGCAAATAAATCGTGTTACACTTGCCTTAACGTTTAGTATTCCATCACGTATCGATGACGCCACATTCGTATAAAATTAAAATATTGAAACAAATTCCCAGATATGATCCCCTTATTACAGGGGAATTTCAGAAAATAAAATGTCCGGTATTTTAAAAAGCATAAGTCTACAATGAATAAACAACACTAAAATTTCACTTTAAAAAGCGCTTAAATTTTTTAAAACTCAAATAGTTCAAAGCTATTAGGGAGAAGCGATTGAAATTTGAATGTCTGCCATTCTTAAATGATAACACTAAAATTTCACTTTAAAAAGCGCTTAAATTTTTTAAAACTCAAATAGTTCAAAGCAATTAGGGAGAAGCGATTGAAATTTGAATGTCTGGATTAAATAATTAATCCATTTAAGAATGGCAGACATTACTGGGATTAATTAATGTATTAAAGAATAAATTATTACAGTTAAAGAATTAAATCATCGAGATCATCTTGAATGACATGATTATCCCGCTAAAATTTATAAACACTGAATGAACAGTTCAGGAAATTTTAGGAATAGATAGGAGATTTTTGTAACAAATGTCGCCAGTTTTTATTCATATACAGTACTAAGGGGCAGGCGAAATAAACTCTTCCATAGGCTGCCCATCCCTGTGGAGGGATAAGGTCAGATTATGAAGGACGGGGATCAAGAGACGGGGCTCGGACCGTACGATAAATATTTTCAACGGGATGGGACCCGAGACTCGAATCCCGAACCGGGTCCTTCCGCTAAAATTTATAAACACTGAATGAACAGTTCAGGAAATTTTAGGAATAGATAGGAGTTTTTTTGTAACAAATGTCGCCAGTTTTCATTCATTTTCAGTACTAAGGGGCAGGCGAAACAAACTCTTCCACAGGCTGCCCATCCCTGTGGAGGGATAAGGTCGGATTATGGAGGACGGGGATCAAGAGACGGGGCTCGGACCCTACGATAAATATTTTCAACGGGGATGGGACCCGAGACTCGAATCCCGAACCGAGTCTTTCAAGGCTTTTACTACCGCCTTGGAAGGTCTGGATTCAATTCCTCGGTCCTAAACCTCCAGAGTATTTTTCAAAAGTGGTCCAGGCCCGACCGTTGAATCCATTCCATCCTCTACCTGATCACTGACTCCACCTTGAGCGTGGCGGCCAGTGTTGGGCAATGGAATGCCCCACCGCTTAGTACCCACAGGATGGAAAGCGATATTTTTCAAAAGTGGTCCAGGCCCGACCGTTGAATCCATTCCATCCTCTACCTGATCACTAACTCCACCTTGAGTGTGGCGGCCAATGTTGGGCAATGGAATGCCCCACCGCTTAGTACCCTTAGGATGGAAAGCGACTTTAAACCATCATATAATTTGCGATTGTTACGGTGTTTTCCCGCAATCAGAAGGATCCCTTGTGGAACTACTCGGCTGTGGCGAGACTGTGCCGACAGCTAATCGTAACAAGATAAAAACAATAGGGATAAAAGCAAACTTACAAGTATCCATGTCATAGAAGTTCATTTACTTCCTCAGAGAAAACTCGCAACTCATGTTGGAGAAGAGCATTGAAGATGCACACGAACAGGGTCTTTTTTTTGTGGTTTTATGCCACATTCCATACAGTTATATACTAAGTTTTAGCGGCTCTAGGTACCGGCAAAACGGGCAGTTGCCCAGGACGCCAAATGCTATGAGACGCCTGATATTGTCTGAAACAACTGAATAAATTAATCGGAATAAAATAAAGTCAAAGTAAGAAAATTCCGTGATGCGTAGTCAGATTTTTCAGAAATATCTGAGTTTCTTTTTCCTATGCTGTTTAATGTCGCTTTCCACAGTGGTGTAGCGGGGCATTGCAATGCCCACTACAAGGCGCTCTTGATGAGATCGGTCATCAAGTGAAGGATAGAGTTCAACGAGAAAAGCCCGGATCCCTCTTGAAAATACTGAAGTTATAGGACTGGAATTGAACCCAATCATGTTGACCGGATTGGCTGCGTGGAAACGCTTTGGCTTTTCCACTCTGAAGAATTCGGGTTGTTTTCTAAAGAGCTCCGAAATTCAGCTTGCCCAGAGTATCAGGAATTAAGTACTGATACTTTGTGACGGGTATTATAGTGCATATCATAGGCCATCCATACTTCTGATTCGATCAGCGTCAGGTGGAGGATGGGGTCATGGGATTCAAAGAGAAGTGGGCCTGGACTCTTGAGAAAAACTCTAGAGATGATCTCGTGTTTCATATCCGATGTAGGGTCCTATCAACAGTGGCCGGGAGATATCCATCGTCATGGGATTCAAAGAGAAGTGGGCCTGGACTCTTGAGAAAAACTCTAGAGATGATCTCGATGTAGGGTCCTATCAACAGTGGCCGGGAGATATCCATTTCATCCAATTAAGGCTATGTGCGATCCAAAGAGAACTGATGCAGATCACCGGGCATCAAAGCTAAAATTATTTAAATATTCAAACTAGAATTTTTTCTTAGTCATGTGAGAAGTTTGAAATATCTATGAAGATTCTTTAGCTTTGATGCGAGAGATATCCATTTCATCCAATTAAGGCTATGTGCGATCCAAAGAGAACTGATGCAGATCACCGGGCATCAAAGCTAAAATTATTTAAATATTCAAACTAGAATTTTTTCTTAGTCATGTGAGAAGTTTGAAATATCTATGAAGATTCTTTAGCTTTGATTCTTTAGATTTGCCAAGTTTTAACTCTAAAGTAATTTTATAGAGAGAAGTGATAAAAGTTCAAGTTGTAAAAATGATGATAACTTTTAAGAAAAGTGGTAAATTTAAATACTGTATTTAAAAATCTAAAAATTAAATTATTAGTAAGAAAACAATAAAACACCCTTTTTAATATTTCAACTTAATATTATTTACTATTTGTGTATTTTAAGATTTTCTTGTATCAATTTTAATATTAATTTTATTAATTTTAGATATTTATTACAGGTGTATGTCGGTTTGGTGATTTATATTTTGCGGTAAGTATTTTGTATGATTTTTTGGGATGGATATATTAATAATAATGAACTTCTTTGCCCGAAAATGCTTTTAAAATGTATTCTATTTATATATATTTTAAGTTTGTTACATGTAGTGCTTGTATAAAATTAGCCTTCATTCAAAAATGATCGATTTCAGCTTGAATTATTGATCACAATTTATTATTGAATATTGATCAGTGTTTAATCATAAAATCTTAGTCATAAGATTCACTAAAATTTCGAGAAATCTGAAGATAAATAAAAAGCATACTTAAATGATGTGTCATATTATCATCAGAAGGCCTTCATCAGTGAAAATGTTTCCATATGAAAAATAAATGCTATTTATTAAAAACATATAAAAGAATAAGCTAATTATAGAACTAAGTGGCTATTTGATTGATAATTTAAGAATCAAATAAGAAAAATACCAAATTTTTCTTTCAGAAATAACATATTTCGTGTATAATTTGCTAATGATTTCATTAGTATAATTTATGAAAAGTTATGTGATCACCATATTATCTGTTTTTCTAGTATATGTAATCTAATAATAATTTTTTAACAAATTGCTGTATATAAATTTTTATGAAATTTGGTACAGATTTTTTCAGTCAAAAATGGTAATTCTTTAACCTTAATCTTGAACTGTTTAAGAATAAGAGGCATTCAAATTTCTGAGATAATATTTAATATCTTTTAAGTATAATAATTGATGAATAGTCAAAAATCAAAAAATTTTTTTGGAAGCATTTTCAGTTACTAAAATTCACTTTTTTCATCCAGAAATTACGTTGAATTTCTAAAATTTGTACACAAAAATTCGTAAAACAAAATGTGTTTTATCATTTAAACATATTTTGTTATGCTTAAGCATTTTATAAAAGTAGTGCTTAGCTACTCTAAGCACTACTTAGTTTAGCATAAAATGCACAATTAGGGAGTTTGTACTGCTGAAAACTGTTAAAATGCAATTCGCTATGATATAATTTCGCTTATAAAGCGATTGGACATCTTGGATTTTTAATCAAAACACTGTCTTTTTATAAGTTCTGAGAAAACGGGGTCTACATGCTGCTCTTAATAAAAATCGTCTCTCTAGATAAATTATTTGAAGTCGAAGAACAAACGTCACTTCAGATTGATTGTTCCACTAAAGAGACAATTTCGTTATTATAACTCAATGTTTCAGTACATTTGAAAGAAAACAATTTAGTCAGAGACAATTTTTTTCTCTCTCAAAAATTGTCTTTCTGTAGAATAATAACTTTTCCCATCTCTCAGACGAGACAATCAACATATAAATATATTGGAAGAAGAAATAATTCGTAATTTCATTCGGAATAGAATATTTAAATACCGTAGTGTTTTGGATGATCAAGTCATTAAAATATTTTATCATTAATTAAAATAATTGACAATGTGGCTTTTATAAGGAATTACGATCAAATTTACACATATTGGATGAAAGACACGTTTTTTTCAGTTGAAATACCTTGTACGTCGGCGTTGAAGTTTTTCTCAGAGGATTTCAACAAAATATTGGTGATAATATTCAATTGAGGCGTTATCAAAATAATTAAATAAGCATAAACATTAAATTCTAGAAATATATCAACTGATTATAAAATCCTATATCACTACGATAAGAATAGGCAAGAATCTAGTTTGAATATTAACATTTGCCCATAATGAATATTAATAGGCAATATATATATTAAAAATATGATTATCCAGTAAACATAATATTCATGATTTTTAATACAATCCTTATTTTGCTTATAAACAATTATTATATATATATGTCAGTTATCCAATGAAATCAACAAAAGCTATAAGTAATGTAACAGATTAATGGTAGAAGTCTAACTTCTTGTCTTAAAAATGCTTGATAACAGGTCTGAATCAAAAGAACTCAAACTGGTATTTTTGAACAGACTGAACTGTTACTCAAATGATTATTATTCATTAAACATACAAGTACACAAAGTCAGAAATATTATTTATATTAATTTCACTCAGTGGCAGATTTAAGGCCATTAAAATTCCAAATTTAATTATGATCTTAATTGATATTAGCAAAATTAATTAGTACATTTATATTAAAACAGAAGTCTTTTTTTACTAACAGATTTTATAATCTTTATAAATATTAGATTTTAATATATAGATTACAAAAAAATAAGATCTGGATAAAAAAAATAAGTTCTGGATAAAAAGAAATAAGATTTGGAATTATATACCAGAAAATTAAATCCAAAACTGGAGAGTTAGAAAATTTTGTAAATAAGAAGGAAAACAAACAGCAAAATTTTAGCAACAATTTAGAAATTTAAAATATACTTAAATTTCTTAAACTGTTTCATAAAAAAGAATATTTTAGTAAATTTTTGATAATATTTCTTGCAATTAAGATATAAAATAGTACAAAATAAGCTGCTCTTTGAGGTAATATATAAAAATGAAATTACAGCTCTTGTGAGCAGTTCATAAAGGACACAAACGTTAAGGAACAACTTGTTGTTCCTTAACGTTTGTGTTGATAAAATAGAACTATGAGATGTGAGTTGATAATGGCTTTAAAGTAGCCGAAAACGTTGCTCCAAACAAAGTTTTTTTGGATGAATAAAGACGTTATGGACTGCTCACAAGAGCTGTAATTTCATTTTTATAATTAAGATAACAAAAATATCAAAGCAATATTAAATTAGCAGTAAAACATTTAATAATTAAAACAAAATATTTTCAATCAGAAACTTGACCATCCTCAGTACAAATAAAAAACAGAAGTATAGACATCAGCTTAAAAGTATATGCATTTAAATCGGTGTCTTTAACAACTTAATTGATTCCACTCATACAGCTTAGAGTGCAGAAAAGATAAAACAATAATTTACAGAAAAGCTTTTGAATAATAAATGACATGGAATTATAAAGTTCTTGTAGAATACTAATTGCTTAAGATAATAAATTCAATAAGAACAGCACTAAACAGCAGTAAAGACATAAATCATTTTATTGAAATGTTTTTAGCTATAGTACATAACTGTCTTCAGCACTAATCTGCACACTACTTGTCATAAATCTGAATTATTTCATACTTTTCTTGTGCAATATGCTCATTATTGCTTGCTTACCTTAAATGCTTCTCATTCTACATACTCAAAGCAAAGGTATATATAGCATCAGAGTCAATACATGAAAGTCAAAAAATTAAAGTTGGCATAAGGCACAACATGAATACCCTTATCTTATCTTCTAAACACACTTCTTCAGTATGCGACATGACTGACTGCTTAGAGATGAAATAAATTTTTACCAATAATTGGGTGCAAAAAAGAATGCAAATTAAATGATGACATAAGTAATTATTTAATTTGTGTCATTTTTTTGCATTCAAAACCAAATAAGGGCAGAAATCACTTTTTCACGAAGTAGCCAAAAGTGATACCGTTGGGTAGATCTTTTCAAGCTGAACAAAAAATTGTTATACAACTATGGGCGAAAGCGGCACCGATTACAAGATATTCCCAAAAACTTACCTCGGAGTAGGTACGAAAACCGATCACCACCGCCATGTCGAACCAGAAGCGATGCTGGCACGTGACCAACGAATTGTAAACATTGGCGCCAACG